>LRSR01004656.1:0-10403 GCA_001579985.1 Hypsibius dujardini | reverse complement strand
TCTCCTGATACATCTACTAATTCACCTTCATCGTTGCCTGTCTGGTTTTAGTGACTACGTCTGCGACAACTGCGAAGTCGAAAAGTTCTCCCAGGTTGTCGTGCAACCCTGCGGTGACTTAATTTGCCTCAAGTGCCGCGATGCCTTGAAGCAGGCCAACAATCCGGTGTGTCCAGTCTGCGAGGCGGCCATCGATCATGTCGTGCTGGTCGACGAGCTGGCATATGTCTCCGACTGCGTGACCCTAACCAGAAATCAGGCCCCACCGGGGAAACCAGTTCCGCGTTCTACACGCTGCTGTATCGCGTGAAGTATGCGATGTTTATTGACAGAAATGGGAAATGGGAAATGGGACGACTGGCTCACCAGCGGCTTCGTCACTGAACGACACCGACGCCGCCTGTCGAGTCTTTGTTCCACCTTCTCATCGGAAAGTTTCACTTTTCTCTCATTTAGTCTGTTTGTGGTCCGGTTGTCTCACTTGTACACGGCGCCAGCAAATTCGGTCCGGACAAAATTGCTGCGACATGTGTATCAGAAATTTTCCAAAAAACTATTCAAAACTTTCCATTGTTATTTCGCCATTTCTCTCGCGGTGGGATCTCCTCCACGATGTCCCAATGCTCCACGACCTTTCCACTGGACATGCGGAACAAATCGTGGACTGCCACGGCTTTTCCTCCTCGGGTTCCAGCACTCGTGGTAAAAACGTAATCCCCTTCCCCCAACACCATGTGCAGCTGCGTGTACTTGACGGCCTGATTGGCCGCGTACGCCACCTTCATCGCGAGCAAACCGTCAGCGATCGCCGGGTTATGCTGGATGACATTGTCGAAGAAGTACTCGTACAACGGCAAGTTCATATTTTGGCCACGCCCTTGAATGAAATATTCCTGGAGGAGCTTCCGAATTGCGACCTTGTTTTTGGCAGTCTCTTCCGGCTTGAGATTCTGCATGCGAGTTGTACCATCAATCATAGTGCGATTGCTCGGATTAGGACGGCTGGGCTTCACCTATAAAAACGTCATGACAATAATTAATTTTAGCTCAATAGTTTTTCATTGGGCAATTTTCGTTTTGGCTCAAAAATTAAATTGAATAAGAAGTAATTTTAGCTCAATATTTTGGGAAGACATCTTGATTTTAGTCAAAATGAAAATGGAGAAAATAAAGTCGCCAACTGTTCTTGGAAGGACGGAACCTTAATAAAGTGGGGCGCAGAGGCGTGACTTGCACGTTTCCGGGGGTATTCACTACTCGTTTTAACACAGATGCCTAAAGGGCAAGAAAGCAAACAGGTGTAGTCACGAGGGTGTCAGAAAAAAGACGAGACAAAACGCGCAAGAAGAAATTAGATGTTCCAAGAAGCAGCTGATACCCTCGTGACCACACCTCGTCACATCCTTGCCCTTTAGGCTCCTGTGCCGAAACGGGTAGTCACGAGGGTGTCAGCAAAGAGACAAGACAAAACGCGCAAGAAAAATTTGGATGTTACAAGAAGCAGCTGACACCCACGTGACCACACCTCGTTACATCCTTCCCCTTTAAGCCCCTGTGCCAAAACGGGTAGTCACGAGGGTGTCAGCAAAGAGACGAGACAAAACGCGCAAGAAGAAATTAGATGTTCCAAGAAGCAGCTGACACCCTCGTGACCACACCTCGTTACATCCTTGCCCTTTAGGCCCCTGTGCCAAAACAGGTAGTCACGAGGGTGTCAGAAAAAAGACGAGACAAACACGCAGGAAGAATTTAGATGTTGCAAGAAGCAGCTGACACCCTCATGACCACACCTCGTTACATCCTTGCCCTTTAAGCCCCTGTGCCGAAACGGGTAGTGAAGACCCCTGGAAACGTTCAAGTCACGCCTTGGCGCCCCACCTTATTAAGTTTTTGTCCTTCCAAACAAAATTGGCGGCTTTAGTTTCTCCAGTAAAGATATCGAAAATAGAATAATTGCTAATTTCGTAACATAATTGAAGCTAAATTTCGGTACTTGCCCCAACGTGTTATCAGGCTGGGGAATGAATGTGTCGTATACCTGAAGGTTGTCCCAATGTTCCGCCATCAGACCGTTCTTGTCGAAACGGAACACATCAAACGCGTACTTCAATCCGAACGCCGCTCCGAAGTCGTAATCGTTGTGAGCGAACACGTAGTCACCGTCTTGAAAGACTCGCACTGTCTTGGTGCGAGCTGACCCGTTGAGTGCCTGGAGGAAACCACGAACCCCTTCGATCCCGTTGGTACCGCCGAGGTTGTGCTCGATGATGTCCGGGTGGATTGCGGATAGCGGTTCTTGAGCTCCCGTTTCGAAGGCTTTCATAAAGTCGACGGCCTTCTGTTTGTTGCTGGTAACACAGGAGCGACTTGAAGTGGACGGCTGCAGCATGGTCTCCTGCAATTCAAGGTCGTAGCCGTAACAAACAGCTGCAGTAGCCATGAGGCTAGTTATTACACACAAAATGAATGCCATGATGAAAAATTAATAAAAAAATAATTGTTGGTTTTTTTTAGTTTCTTTTCTCTCTTATATACCTGCTTCGCTTCCGTTTATGCAAGCTGGACGCTGAATGTGCAGATCGTACATTAAGTGCTAGAGGACGAACGGTGAGCTGACTTTTTGTGCATGAAGCCTTGGCGTTGTCTGTTGTCTGAGAAGCAGACAGACAATCGGGCAACGCGGTCGAGTACCGTCGACGAAGCATATTCCGGGCATGGTGCGTCGGAGTCTGTGGTGACGTCTGCAGAGCACTTACTCGGGGCGATAAGTGTTGATAACTTAAGAGAGAGTACTCTGTAGAGAGAATTCTTATTTTTTCCTCGCAAAAATAACTCAGTTCCGGTATAAGTGATCTGCCTGTTTTGCTCGAAATTAATTTCAGACAGGGGAAAGTTATTTTAACTGGCAAACAAAACTGAGTGACCCTAACACCTTTTTAGTTTTGTACTGCAGTGGTGACTGTCATTTTTTTCATTGCCGGGGGTCGATCTATCCCGCTTCCGAGTAGGATTTGCAGCAACAGCGGAGATAAAACGAATTTGCAGAAAGTTCAGCAGCCACGATTACTGTACTGTCGCGATTCTAACGGCCAGCTTAGCCCCGCCTCTCCCCGCAAGACTCTGTGACGTCACGGATTCAATTCCAGCCCGGCCCGGACCCGGCGGTCGTAATTTACTGGAAGGGCCAAAAACGGCCGTTAGAATCGCGACAGTACAGTAGTTTACGGTTGGCATAGCGGTCGTCGTCCTTGCAGGCATCAACTGAAACTCTGCAACAGGCAACAATTTTTGTGAGATGGGCAGAAAGACAGACAGACATAAAGACACACAGGCACACATACACACGGAAAGACTGTCTGTCCGTCCGTCCGTCTGTCCGTCCGTCTGTCTGTCTGTCCCGTCCGTCCGTCCGTCCGTCTGCCTGTCTGTCCGTCCGTCCGTCCGTCCGTCCGTCTGTCCGTCCGTCCGTCTGTCCGTCCGTCCGTCTGCCTGTCTGTCCGTCTGTCCGTCCGTCCGTCCGTCCGTCTGTCCGTCCGTCCGTCTGTCCGTCCGTTCGTCTGCCTGTCCGTCCGTCCGTCCGTCTGTCCGTCCGTCCGTCTGTCCGTCTGTGTGTCCGTCCGTCCGTTCGTTCTCTCTTTTCATCCGCATTTTCCGTGTACTTCTCTCCAGCCTATCATCTCGATTACTCGCATCACCGTCAAGCCGTAGGGTTCCTTCACGCAAACTTCCATTTACTTACCCATTTAAGATCAATAGTCGCCAAGGAATAGTTTCTCGCCGGACATGAGGAGGTCTGAAAACCTCCATTAGTTTTGTTTAAATATGTTTAAAATATTATTTAAAATAGCAAAAAACGGCGTTTCGATTTTAAATTAAATAGTTTTATTTTATTAAAATCTGAAATAACGTTCAAGATATTTTATACTATATTTACAATCAGTTCCGGCATTATTCTATTTATATTTAAATTCTCAGGCATTATTTTATTTATATTTACATTCTCTACAGTTTGGTACCGATGGCTTGCCATATGTTTGGTTAGCCGCGACTGACAAAGCTTACATCCTCCTTTGATTGTTGATTGATTCGATTGTCACCTGGTGTGTTTCATTGATTGATTGTGTTATTGATTGCTTGTTTTGGTTTTGAAATTTTTGGTTGACAGTTGCCATGTGTTTCTTTGATTGATTGATTGATTGTGTTATTGAATGCTTGTTTCGATTTTGAAATTTTTGGTTTGACCATTATCATTCGTATTTCGTCTGCTGTTCGTTTAATTTTGCCTTAACGGCTTCCAATTTTATTGTCGTTTCGTTGGCGATGTCTGATCCTAAAATGTCTTCACCTCCGAACAGTCGCACTGCCAAGAAGATCGACACAACAATTACCGGCGCACCAATTCCCAAAGCCTCGCGGCATTTGTCCTTCGCCGTGGCGCCCACACCGTGGAAATACAATCCCCTGACAGTCTTAGCAAGCGCATGTTTCCTCGGACTCGTTTATTACAAGTGGTATCATTGGCCGGCTTTTCCGCCGACCGAAGCGGAGCGGGCTGAAGTTCGGCGGAAAATATCTGAGGCGCAGTCCAGAAAACGTCTTCCCGTTTCATCCTCTTCCGCGTAATGGACATGTTCCGTGTCCTAATGCGTAGTTTTCTGCGTTGGTATTTCACCGGAAAGAGATGTTGAGAGCGAGATTTCTCTTCTCCCGAGAACGAGCTTGTTTTGTCTTTTGCAATCTGTAGATGTGTGCCTTCGATTGATTGATTGATTGAATTGATTGACCGTGTTTTCTGCTCTGTACTGAGCCTTAGATTGATTGATTGACCGTATTTTCTGCTGTATACTGGGATTTTGAGCGTGTGCGCCGTGTTATAAAAGTAAAAAATGTGCACACTGCACATGTGACCCTTAGATCGATCAGTTGATTGACCGTTTTCTCCGCGCACACTGCACATGCGGTCCTTTGATTGATCAGTTGATTGACCGTTTTCTTCGGTGTACAGGTATTTTCACTGTGTGCGCCTTGTTAATAAACAGTACGAGTACAAGGAACCACATCACTTCCGCCGAATTTACTTCATTCCCCTTCCGGCGGCAATATGCATCGACAAATAAGTATTCGCAACTGAACAAATACAAGCTTCAGCACAATTCACACTCGATCCACCAAAGGCGACATCCAAAATTGCCTCATTTTTCGGCCGTTACTAAGGGTCGATCACCTCGTCAAACTTCTTCCTGTAGAACGGGATAAAACGGTTGGTGACCTTCCAGTCCGTAAAGAGCAGTCCCAACAGGGCTGCTGTTGTGCCATACGTCACCAAGGTCGGCCTCCTAGAAGAAAAGAAACGGAAATTGTTCAAGTGTAGTTTCACTGAAGGGCGTCAGTGCTAGATTGGTTGATTGATTGTTGTATTGTATGAAGCGAAGGATCAACACTTATTCCGGCGCATTGATTGATTGATTGGCGTGCAAGAAACACTAAAATTTCAAAATTCGATTTCTTGATCAATTTGAACGGTTTCTCCGATTTTATTTTTGAGATACATTTGCAGTTCTGTATCCCATTAAATATGTAAGGGCGTCGACCGTAACTGAAGCAACTGTGATGAAGAATGTGCAATATTATCGAGGACGTCGGAAAATGTGCAATTTTTTCTTACCAAATTTTCGCCAGCTCGATGTAGCGCTTTCCCACGTAGCGCGCCACCAGTGGATTGGTCATTTTTGAACAGCTAATAAATATCCTTGATTATGAGGCCTTCTGGGCGGGGAAATAAGACGTGCTACTTACTGGGAGAGAAATCCTGTAAAAAAATTTCAGAGAAACTTTCTCTCGCCTTCTTGTGCAATTTCCGTAATGCGCACTGCGCGTTGCTCATTTTTGCTTCGTGTGCGCAGTGCAGAGTTGTGTTGCGCCGACATTCGATGCACACAACACGGAAATTCCGGTTGGGAAGTTCTCTCGACCGGTTCCGGTTTCCGAAAAAAATATTTTTAAATAAAAAAAATTTATTACGTGCAGAGGTGCTTCTCTGTTATTACAATGGTCTATATAGTTGCCACAATGCACAATGCACAATGCACAATGCACTAACTTAAGTAAGAATGAAGATTTTTCCTCTTGATCAGTATGAATTTTGTTTTTCAATATTACCTGTTTATATATCATGATTTTACATTGGAGTCTCGGGCTCGAAATCACATCTGCGGTTTCAGAAAAAAAAATGGAAGAAAAAGACTTCTCGCGCCACTTTGTGTTATCAGCCGGGGCTTGATTGATTGATTGATCAGCAAGTTTCAACTATTTTTATCTCAACCAATTTATATTCCAGAACGTAGACTAATTGCTTAAATTTATTAGAAGACATCTGCAAAATATCAACAATAGACTGACAAGTTTTCGACCGAGAGGAAAATTGAAAAAAAAAAAAAAATTGAAAAAAAAATTGAAAAAAAAATTGAAAAAAATTTTAAATTTTTTTTTAAAATTAAATTAAATTTAAATGCCGATCTTAACGCAGCTCGAAATAACGTGTGAATTCCACTGATAATCTCCTATCCCTTTCAACACGTTGAAATCACATCTTCTGACGTCGGGGCTGACAAGTCGAACTAAAAGCGCTAAATCTCTCTTGAATGAATGAATGCAATTCAAATCATCTCAAATAATTGTGATCCAGCCCAGACAACTCCGAAAACTGCGCATCAGGGTCAGTTCACGTCTTTGCAATTGTTCCATAACTTCATCCGCGTCCGTTGGGCTTTAACTTGTCATCCCCACTGGGCGTGGCGAGGACTGCGAGGCTCTTCCTGACTTCCATTAGATGTCATTTTTCGCAGCAAACCAATGCTTGAACAATCAATCAATCAACGCCGCTCCGATGGTTGATTGGTTGATTGTTCAATAATTACCACTGAACAATCAACCAATCAACGCCGCTCCGATTGCTCCCGAGCTCCGATGGTTGATTGGTTGATTGTTCAGGTATTACCGCTGAACAATCAACCAATCAACGCCGCTCCGATTGCTCCGAAGCTCCGCTGGTTGATTGGTTGATTGTTGAAGTATTACCCCAGCCCCTGAACAATCATATTCATATTAATATTAATAAGCAACGTCGTTTATTTTAAAAGGAAGAATAAGATTGTCGCCTGAAGGGATAAAGTAAATAAAACTTTGCTTTTACGAGTCGACCTTTATTTATGGAAAATAAAAAGCCGCTTATGCGAGAGTAAAAGCATCTCTGCTCGCTCTATTCACAGACGAAAAGCGCTAAAACTCTACACGAACATCAACATAACAAATTGCGCAGCAGAGGTTCAATTCAGTTCAGTTCAGTTCAGTTCAGTTCAGTTCAGTCAACTGTTCCGTAACTTCCGTTGGGTTTTAACTTGTCATCCGCGTCGAGGGGCGTGGTGACTGGTACGAGGCTCTCGCTGACTTCCATCAGCGGTGAATGCGCGGGATAGACAGGCGGCGCCACCGGCCACGACTGTCGCGGTGCATGGAGACCCCGTCCGGCGACCGGGATGGAGAACCCATTTGATCCCGCGGTGTTCCTGCGCACGACGCTTCCGCTTCCGCCGACGGTGGCGCCGCCTCCCGCTGTGACGGTCAGGTGATGGCTCCGCGGTGTGGCCACACGCTGGAGGATGCCGGATGAGTCGGACTCCTTGCGGGATCGGCCGTAGGTGGAGTAGCGTAGTGACGTCATCAGCGAGCCGTGGCGGGAAGAGTCGAAACGGTCGAAGGCGCGATGCGTGGTGTCGCGTTTCGTCAAGCCCCATCGTTCTATGAGGAGAAGACAAAAAAGAGACACTTGCAGTTAGAGCAGGATGAAAAATGGACCAAATGGGGAAAAAAGATTTCAGGAAAGATCCATTAGGAAAGACGATAAGGTCTAATGTGGCCGTCTGTTTATGGGGTTAATTGCTGTGTGATATGACGGCGACAGTATTCATTACTCGAAACAAGCATTGAAATTGTTCATTAAGAAATAACGATTAAATACAATTTTTGCATGGGGGAAATATGAAACATGACAAACAGTCGAGAAAAAGACCATTAATCATAATTTAAGCGTCACGGCGTGTTTATGCGGCTGAAGGCTGTGTGACCTGAAAAGGACATTATCACTGCATACTGCGAATCAAATTAAATGTTTGGGCGGAAGTGGAAACTGGTCAAAGCTCAATACTCGAATAGTAATATCATATACTTTAATACTAGTAATAATAGTAATGGTATATCATATACTGTAATGCTAGTAATACTAGTAATAGTAATATCATATACTGTAATGCTAGTAATACTAGTAATAGTAATATCATAGTAATACTAGTAATAGTAATATCATAGTAATACTAGTAATATTAATATCATATATTGTAATGCTAGTAATACTAGTAATATTAATATCATATACTGTAATGCTAGTAATACTAGTAATAGTAATATCATGTACTGTAATGCTAGTAATGCTAGTAATAATAATATCATATGAATACTAGTAATACTGGTCAAGCTCAATACTCGGGTAGTAATATCATTTATACTGACACTAATACTTAATATATATTATGTGCTTGGAATTTTTGTGTTGTTGTGAATAAAAATCTTTAATCGTTTATTATTTGCTTTGGTCGCTAAATACAGACGATCAAAGACGAGGCAATACAGTATGCGCTGCGCCAGACCAAGCCAAAATGCTACTCTTTGAAGTCGACTGCTGACAGGTCTGTCCCACATTCTGAGGATGGATCGAGTCCCGGGTTGAGAAAATGATCCCTTGACAGGCGATTATGTCATGATACTCGCATTGAAGGGGAACAAAATCAGTCTAGAGTGTTCCTTAGATAAAGGCAATTCCCGAACCACAACAACAAACAACCGCGAATCGCAGTTACAAGTGTGATGTAATGGATGCCCTTACGATCAGTCTGGACATAAAAGCGCTTGAAGTATCGTAAATGTACGAGCAACTATCCCGTGCGCTCAACAGGACAATGAGGGTCGCCATCCAAGGTCAATTTGCCGATTGTGTCGGTGTGAAGCACAACTATCAACGTCCGAATGGGCTCTGCGGGGCGGGGCTAATGATAATTGCAGTCTGCACTTATTTTTCGTTGATTTTGCTCTTTCTCGACAAAAAAGGGCTCACTCGAAGGCCTGCTCACTTGGGACGTTTCTCAGAACATTTTATTTCGAAAAAGTTGCAAAGCTTTCGGCCGGGGCTTGATTGATTGATTCATCAATTACTGGAAAATTCCAGTCCTTGATTTTCGATGTAGAAAATGGTGATTTATGAAAATATACTAAACATAAATATTTTGACGCTACTCCAATCCAAATTTAATTTGGAATAGATTGACAACAGAGGGCGGAGCTACCTGAGCCAATTTTGGCCAGCTTGGCTGGAAAAACAGTGAAAACAGTAAAATCATGAACCATGTTAAATAGGGAAAGCATGAACCTTGTTAAAAAGTGAAAGCATGAACCATGTTAAATAGGGAAAGCATGAACCTTGTTAAAAAGTGAAAGCATGAACCTTGTTAAATACTAAAAGCACGAACCCTGTTAAATAGGGAAAGCATGAACCTTGTTAAAAAGTGAAAGCATGAACCTTGTTAAATAAGGAAAACATGAACCTTGTTAAATAGTAAAAAATGAACCTTGTTAAATAGTGAAAGCATGAACCTTGTTAAACACTAAAAGCATGGACCTTGTTAAATTTGTCTTAATTTTTGGGCAAGTTAAGACTCATTTTAAGAGTTATAACGTGACCGTTCATCCGACTTTTCCTATTTTATACCAAAGATGTTGAAATTTTATGTATGGCCAATTTGTTTAGCAGTTATATCATAAGTATTATTTTGCTTGTGATGTAACTGAAAACACTTCCGTATTTTTCAACTTTTATCGTTCTGTATCTCGATAGTCTGAACATGTCTTCTTTTCCGTTCCAGACAAAAGATTTTTTAAAAATCGTTTAGCAGCGTACGATGACTTTTAGCGGGAGCCTCTCTCTCTCTCTCTCTCTCTTGGCGCATCGGTCAACAGATCGCTCGCTGATCATGATGATTCAATTTCCTGCACTTAGGCCCATGTGGGAGGAAATTATGATGACCGGAGAGTTTCGCGTCGCTTCTCTCCCTCTCTCTCTCTCTCTCTCTCTCTCCCTCGTATATACGAGAAACAAACTGAAAACAAGGCAATTCAATAATCACCCGTAATTTGTTTTAAAAAGAGGCTCTGCTCTCCCGTCGTGGAATGTGACCCTCTTTCTCCCGCTTCTCCCGCGTCTCCCGCATCTCCCGCATCTCCCGCATCCTCTGAGCCCTTCACGACGACAGACCACGCTCCCGATCTCAAGGGTCGATTATGCCCCGCCTCCATTG
>LRSR01004655.1:0-17880 GCA_001579985.1 Hypsibius dujardini | reverse complement strand
GATGATCTTCCCTTTTGCAGCGCCGGTTTTTACCGCTCGAATACGGAAAAAGCAGGACATTCCGACGGTTTTGAGGTAGTTGCATTGGCTCGTGTTTTCGTGTTTTCTACGTGATGCGTTTATTTCGTTGTTTGGTAATTTACTGAATTCTCTCATAGCTTGATCAATGAACAGTATCCTCTTCCGGAGCTGAAGCACCTGAAGCGAATTCGACGTCCCCCGGCAAGCCCTGACCATCCCGGTACATTTTGCACCTCCTCCCAGAGCACTTTTCCATTCCCACAGTGGCAGATTTGGAATAACAAGTAACACGTGAGGCATTCTCGTTTGCGCTACAGATGAGCCACAGGCCGAGATCATTGTCAAATGGGCCGGGATTGAGTACAACGATGGCGCCACTATCTCGACGGCCCTAATCCTGCAGGAGGTACCGGTCGCGGAGAGGCTTCTGTCACTGCTGGAGCCGTTCGCGCGGGTCGCATTAGTTAGTCAAACCCGCCCATTGACAAAGCATCAGCTCGCCTCTTCGCAGAAACTATGGCCAACCTGTAACACTAAGTAGGACGCCACTTTCCGTACCCTTGGAGTTATACACCAAACCGTTCGACGTTTCGCTGTTATTCTTCGGGTTATTTGCTTCATGGTTCTCTGTTTAGTCCGATAGTTTCGGTAGACACCCACGCCTTCGAAGCCCATCACCATCGCTCCCACGCAGACTTCATGGACACCCTCATTACCGGATACGACAAAGCCAGATTTGAAGAGGAAACCTCTTGCTTCCGGAACGTGGTCATGCTGGTCGATTCCCGCGGAACCGTTATTCACCGGCCGGGATCGAGCCGACCGGAGACGTCCGGCAACCCACTCAATCATTCCGTTTTGCGCGCTATCAACTACATTGCTGAAACCCAACAAGCTGTTTGTGTCGGTTCGTAAATGGAGTTATTTGACTTCACAGGCAGATTATTCATATAAACCTGTCTTCTTCAGGTAAACGCCGCACACCGGACGATGAGGACGCCTCCGCGGAAGCGGACTCATACCTGTGCACCGAATGCACTGCGTATCTCCTGCGGGAACCTTGTGTAATGTATGCACATCCTGCCTCCTTTTTTTCAACTTTTAACACGCTTTGGCTGCTATTTTCGCATCCGACATGGAGATGGCCGATTGTGTGTTCACTAGGTGTGCCATGGCGCTGATCCACGCGCGCATCTCTCGGGTCATCTTCCTGCAAGACGGACGGGCGGACGGTGCTCTCAAGTCCATTTTCAAATTGCAAGGAGAGAAGCAACTGAATCACCACTTTGAAGTTTGGCAGGCTCGTTTACCGTCAGAACCTGCTTAACAACACGACTAACCCCGATACATGTACGCTCACAAACAACCTTTAAAACTCAAATAAATTGGGAGCTGAAAAAAAGCGGACGGTTTCACGGCAAAAAAAGCCGTGCAAGCAAATAATAAAAACAGAATGTGCTTTTCTCAAAGTTTGAATGGGGGCTGAATGAGCTCAGAGTACTGCAGCAGGGCAGCTGCTAGAAGGTTCCGAAATTCCGCCCGCAACGGGACGTTTAGGTGCACCGGTACGAGGCCGACCAGTTTCGGATACAACATGATCACATCGTGCCAGACCTGTCGATCCACTGCAAAACAAAGGCCACCGATTTGTTTAATTGCAGTTACCGGGTTCGGGAAATGCTTTTGAGACAAATTTTGCCACGCCCACGCGCGCAGAGTGTAGACATTAAAGGAAAAAATGTCGACTCCGATTTCTTTCTACACCTGTGGGCTACAAAATGTGTGTTCATAGCTAGTTGCTAAAACTCTTCACGGCCTTGCTGTGCAATATTCTGTGAACTCCGATGGGAATTGTCCGTGGCCCAGCGCGGTAAGGAATATTATTATTTATTCGCGTGAAACTCTAACAAATCGCTCATGCGCGCCACGATTCCTCTTATAACAAAATGTGAAACAGCTGTTTTTAAGGCCTGATATTAAGGTACGATTCCTCTTATAACAAAATATGAAACAGCTGTTGTTAAGGCCTGATATTAAGCTGCCTTGAGCCACAAACTCAATTCGATCACGTTGTCGGTTTTTTAGGAAGGATCCAATCTTGATGACTCCTCAAATTTGCTTAAATTGTGAAATTTCGATTCCCATTCTTTCCGAGTCAGTTTCTCTTTTCGCACGTTTCAGTTTGAACCTAATTTAATTTGTGTGACATCCCAACACCTTAGGAGCAGAGTGATACCAAACTGGTCGCGAACATGCAGTACACAGAGAAGCTATGCACCACGAAGCGAAGGGGACTTTTGAAAAAGCAATTTTAATGACAAAGTCTTGCCGAATTTCTGTCAGGCAATTGGGCACTGTATCTTTCGTTCGTAAGTTTGTCTCAAAAGCATTCCCGAACTCGGTAAGCCCAATTGGCGACAGGGTTAACAGGCAGCTTACCATTCGTGACAGACGTCTGTTTGATGCTATGCAGGACACTCTTGATGCATCTCAGCGAGTTCTTCCCTCGTGACACCGCGTTGGTGTCGGATTCCGCTGTGAGACCCGAAAGGATTTTCTCGCACCGTAGCAGTATGGCGGGTAGATTGATGTCGTCAGCTTCGGGGATCTTGTGCGCGTGGTAGAGGTGGAAGTCCAGGAGCGCTTCAAAGCAGAGCGTGGCCACTTTTTCCGACCCAGTGGGAAGAACTGCAAGGGACACATGTACACTGTATGTCTTGAGTAAACTGGACAGCGTGCAAAACAATATAAGACAATGTTGATGCATACCATGAGACGGTTCCATGACGTGTCGATGAAGGGAACCCTTGTGAAAGACGTTTAGGGTAAACTTCAGGTCGTCGATTGGAATGAGAGCGACGTGTGGTAATATCTCCGACCGGAAGAAATTCATCACCTAGACAGTAGAGTAGTTAACACATGTGTCAGGCACTATCCAGTTTATGTTCGTTTTAAAACCAGAAGATATTCATAACTTAAAACAAATTAAAATTAAAAAAGATTAAAATTTTTAAAAAAGGACGCTTCCATTAAGGCGATAAAGAGATACGCTCCTATGACTGTTCCTCTGTCTCTTCCTACGACTGTTTCTATGTCTCTTTTTATGTCTGTTCCTATGACTGTTCCGATGTCTGTTCCGATATCTGTTCCGATGTTTGTCTGTAGCTCTCTGCCTTATGTCTGTCAAACGATAATGTCTATAGTTTGTCAGCGAAATGACCTAAGCTATTATATTAATGGACCAGTTCTCAGGTTGCGCATATATATTTTTTGATTTTAATTCTCGCTTTAGCGTAGGATTTATCTCAACGGAAGCGGATTTATTTACTTCGAAATCCACGTCGTCCGTTCCCCATTCCACAATCTGACCGTCGTCGCCGTACAACACGTCGTCCACCGCACTGGCCAAGTGGATCCAGACATTGTAGAAGACCGGCGCGCTCTGGACGTTGACATGCGGCAGGGTAATGCGCACCGTCTTGAGGATGCTCTCGACGGCCACTCGCCAGGCCGTCTGGTGAGCGTCCACTTGCCGCAGCTTCAGCGGCTGATGGATCGCCTACAGGAGTACCAATAAAATGAGGTGTTAATGGGAAAAAAACAGACCGCGCAACACGACGCACGAGTCTACTTCGGAAGGCATTAGCGACGAATGAGGGCGAGAGAGAGAGAGAGCGCGAGGCTAATTAATACCGCGCACCATATCCTTCCAGTTCATTAATCGCACCGTATGTGTCCTTCCTCTGTGCTGACCTCTCCAGTCTCGAAGACTCCAACTCATAACCCTTGCGCATCACACATCTGCTGCAAGCTGCCCCATAACCGCCTCTTATTTATTACGTCACCGTGCGATATTGCATAATTCCCACAGTGACCATACCGTCCAGCGCGTACAGATGTCGACTGTCGCACAGTTTTGCTTCAGCAGAACAGTAATAGTAATACCGCGTGTGCTGCCTGTAATGGGATATTGTGCGTTGGGATAATGTGCCGCAACCCGTCGAGTGGATCCGCTTGATTATGGAGAACAATGCGCTGCCACAGGAAGAAGGCAAAGAGGAAAAGCATCGCAATGGGAGAAAAATGCCAGATGCATAAATAGTGCCGCACGCAAGGGGTTTGACCTCTTGGACGCTGGAGGCTTCGGAGCTTGACCCGCCCTGCTCTACGCAAGAAAAGAAGCGTATACGGATAGAAGAGCTGAAATTCAGTCGTGAAATCATCTGGCAGCCAGGAAAAATAGATAGATAAATGACAGACACAGACACAAACATGGGCCGGTACAGACAGACAGACAGACAGACAGACAGTCTAGTAGGTAGACAGACGACAAGCAGGTAGACAAATCGACAAAAAGATAGCAACACAGGCAAACAGACCGGCAGTCAGGCAGGCAGGCAGACAGATTAACAGACAAACGGAGATTTAAGGAGATTCACAACCGAACCCTCTAGACATCAGATCGAAAGATTCCAGTACCACCTTATGTCTATCTCGCTAAATAGGAGACGTCGAATCAGACAGATACCGTGACCGGATCTGGTGATACTGACTATCAGAAACTTTCGGCCCAGTCCAAATTCTGGAACGAAGTTATTATCATCCACGTTTCAGCCTTTCTAGTTTCGCTGTGTTTCTGGCGTTATCAATATCACGAAGAACGTAACTAAACCAGGCACTAATCATTAGCATCATCGACAGAGCGCCTGCCTGCAATGTTCTGGGGTTTGTTTTCTTAGCCCGCGCTAACAGACAGATTAATTACAGGACACAAGGCCACGCAATCCCCACTGACCATTAGCGGTAAGACATGGCGTAATGGTTCGGCAAGCGCGTCAGTATGGTCAACGTTTCTGCAACGGCAGTCGGACAATACTGCAAGTTGTCCGGAATGGTCCATTAACGTAATGACTGCGGCTTCTTACAATGTGGGTATTTCTAAGAATTCAAAGAACTCATCCAAACAAAAAGAAGCCGATTTTATCCACCCCGACATGAAACAGCAAAAGGGCAGTCACATAGGCAAAACTACTGTCAAACAAACAGGCGCTTCTAGTTCCATTGATAGGCAATCTAGAAATCCGCAGGCAGACAAACAGAAAATTAGACAAGCAGTCAGTCACGCAAGCAGGCAGACAGATTGACAGATACACGGACAGACAGATACACAGACAGATACACAGACAGACAAACAGACAAACAGACAGACAGACAGACAGACAGACAGACAAACAGACAGACAGACAGACAGACAGCAAGGGAGCACGATTACATATACTGTAGACATAAAGAACAAAAACAATAAAAAACAGAATGTATTCGTTAACGCGAGACAATGCGTCATGTAAGAGACAATTTATCGCACTGTTGCGGAAAGAAGCCCTTTAGAAACGCAAATTCCTCATGTTTCTAATTAACCACACCGGTTCCCGAGCACAGCCTCATACGAACTCAACAATGAAATCTCATTAATCTCCAATATAAAAATGGGAGGTTACCCGCGAACGCGAACCTTACGAAACGCGTCCCCCCAAAAGAATATTGCACCATGTTGTCTCACACCGCAGATTGACGCACTAATTGAATTTACCCCTGTGTCTGCACAATGAACGCCAGTAAGACAATCACCCTCGACGCAGGCTTCGAACAATGCCTTCTCCCCCCTTCTTCTTCCGTTTCCACTGTCCCAGACACCGCCCCAGAAAAAGAGAGGGCTAGTAATATCTTGTGCAAATCTCCCTCATTTTCACGTCATCCCTACAGATTACATGACGGCCGGACCGCGCAACGACCAGATGCACCAAAACGCGAGAGTGTGTGTCCCTGGTCAACCTCCGCGATCGCTAATTCCTCTAACCATACACATCCATCCTTGGGGCCGTGTGTCCAGACACTCCTGTGGTATATCCCATTGCGACTTCTTCAACGGCGGCACACGCGCATTCAGTAGTATTTGAGAAAGCTTCACAAATTTCGGTACATACAACGGTTGTCTGAACACAATTTTCTACATTCACACCAACACTGCCTGTCACAGGCATTTGACTGCACCTCGTGTCTGGAATTCGTCCACACAATCTTTGCTGCCTATATAGCTTTCATTGCCTTCGTCTATACTCCAGTCATTGAACTCTCACCAGCGGGACACCTGTAAAAAACCGAAGGAACAAGGAGCGCCACCACATCACATCACACCACACCCGCGGCGAGGAGTATTGCCTGAATTGCCTCAAGTGGCGAGTGAAGTAAGTTTTCCCACGTCTTATGCATTAACGCGTAATTCCCGGGACCGATCCCTTGTCTGTCTGTCACTGTGCGGCGGGACCACCTAGCGTTCCGCCGATTGTCAGTCGCGTTTTACTCGTCCATACATAAGAGGCTTCACAGACAATGCCGTAATCCCCTGACTGACTGACCCCAATATTACCCTCTTCCCGCATAATGCGTGCCGGTAAAACAAAACGTTTCTCATCGGTCTTACGCATTGTTACCCAATAATTCCGTCTTGCAAGGCCCTACCTAATACAGGGGTGCAACCTCAGATGGCCGTTCTATATGCTGATTTTCCTGTCGTCCCTGTCGGGCTGTCTGCCTGTCTGCCTGTCTCCGCCCGGCTTGCCTGTCTCTGCCCGGCTTGCCTGTCTAATTGAATGTAATGTCTTTTCCGTGGCCTGTTGACCTAGAGATGGGTAGAGCGGGACTCGTGTGTCCTGACACGGATTAGCAGGCTTAGTCAAGTTTTTTTATCTTCAGTTTCGTAACATTATTCCTGACCTTCCTCCTGACCTTCCTCACTTCTCGAAACTCAATTCAAATACCCCATTTTTTCGCCTCACCGTTTTATGGCTGCGATTATTATGCCGGCTTCCTTCTCTAGGATGTCATCCCGGGGATACTTTACCACGATGGCGACACCGACGACCTATCCGTACAACGGAAACTACGGCATGTACTGGCCGAGTGCCGGCCAAACGGAGAATCAAGTTGGAGGGTATTTTGATCCCTATCGGATGCCCGGCTCCATGTCGAATGTCACGGCAGTCGCCGTTGCGGGACAAGGGTACCCCACGCACTGCAAGTACACTGAAGCCGATTCCACGCAGGTAAAGAAAACACTTACGAACGGCTTTGAAAGTTATACAGTAGTAGTTCCAGGTAAAAATGCTACAAAAATGTATAATTTAAAGTATAAAAAATAATTTTCTTAAGAACTTTTTTCTCAATTTAGTTGATTTGAAATTTGAAAATTTAGCTCTCAAAAAGCCGAAACCCAAAACGACAAGCTTGATGGAAATACCGGAAATGAACACGAGAGATCACCCGATTCACGGAACATACTGTAAGAGAGGTCTAATGATACAATGATAATGATAGTGTCTAATGTCTAATAATAGACACAAACAGCAACAGGAAGAAAAAAGAAAGAGAACAAAAAACAGCCGGCTATCAAGACAAGAGAGCCTAGGAAAATCCAAAACTGAAGTCTCTAGATAGACAGACAGACGAACAAATAAGTAGACAGACAGACATGACAGATATGACAAACAGAAAGACAGACAGAGAAGCAGGCAGGCATAAAGGCAGGCAGACAAACAGAGAGACAAACAGACAGAGAAGCAGGCAGGTATAAAGGCAGGCAGACAAATAGAAAGACAGAGAGACAGAGAGACAGACAGGCAAGCGTAAAGGCAAGCAGACAGAGAAACAGAAGACAAACACATTCAAAAGAGAGAAGACAAACATACATACATACTTACAGACAGACAGACAGACAGACAGACAGACAGACAGACAGACAGCCTAGAGCTTCATTCAATAACACCATACTACAGCAAACAAATACTCGATAGAAAAGAAACAATTTTCCAGTATGAAACCAACCACTAATGCCACGCCCTTTTCGATTATTCATCATTCACGTCGCTAAAAAATCTTCCTTTTTCAGCACTCCGCCGTTGACCCAAACTCGCACATTCAGCACGAAAAGTCTCTGCTAGTGCCACAAGAAGCCCGCACACCGTCCACGGCCACAACCGAAAACCAAACCAGCGTCATTCACATGACCAGGCCGAGCAACAGTAAACGGAAGCCTACCCCGGTCTGCGACGAGCGCAAGGACGGCCACTACTACGAACGGCGCAACCGCAATAACGAATCGGCCAAGAAGTCCCGAATGAACCGCAAGCAACGGGAAGAGCAGAACGCCTTCCGTTGTCTTCTGCTAGAACGGGAGAACCTGCGTCTCCAGCAAGAGATCCGATCGCTCGCGGAGGAGAACAAGAACTTGCAGATGCGCTGCCTGCAGTTTTCTCGCAACTGAGACAAACAGCTAAAATTCCAAGTCATGTTCCTACAGAATAGTCAGTATTCTTTCCGTCTCTCTCTCTCGCTCTCTTTACCTCCGTCCTTACGATTTCACTGTCGATGTAACTTTCGCTTAGTATTTTCTGGCCCTACCTGAATAATGTTGCTCAGTGTGTCCGAGTCCATGACCAATTTCCAGGCGTGTGTTTGTTGGTAAAGTTCCACCACCCGTTGCATGGCGGTTTCGGAGAAGAGTGAGAATGTAGCCGCCCACCACCTGCAAATTCAGAGGAATAATGAAAGCATTTCTAAACCGGCCGATTCTGTTGCAACAAACCTTATGAGGTACTCCGGCTCCATAGCTAACGCTCTTGCGATGACAGCGTGTGATGTCGAGTGTCTGGCGTATTTTAGCCACAAGTTGAAGAGCTCCGTGATCAAATGGGGTGAGGGCGACCGTGGTTTCAGTACTTCCTATTGTCCGAAAATACCGATAAATTAAGACTCGGGATGATTGCAAACACGTCTGTCAGCCTGTCTGCCTGTTTGCCTCTCTGTCTGTCTGTCAGCTGTTTGCCTGTTTGCTCTCGTCTTCTGTCTGTCTGTCTGTCTGTCTGTATCTGTCTGTCTGTCTGTCTGTATTAGCGGTTTCGTTTTGTTTTCAATCCCTCATACCAATTGCAACGATTCGGCTATTTGTAAAACCGAATCTTGTAGTGGCGAAATTTCCGCCCGACATGCCATCATCTTTGAGGCATTCCGATTGAGAACAGGCAGCATGATCGCCGGAAAAACGTCTTGGAGCTTCCGGAACATCTCCGTCGTAAAGTTATTCCGTACTTGATGATTCAGGCGGCGGTAGATGATCGTGTAAAATGTGATGAGCTTTTGAGACGGTAAACTTTCACTGCAATATGCCGTAACATCAGAACAGGCAACTGCAACGACCGAAACACACAGAAACCGCGTACATATTTGGTGACCGCCGCATCAGGTCATTCAGCCCGACCCCGACGCCATGGCAGGCCTTCCAGACATCATCCCACATCGGCACAGTGATATCCAACGGCAACTTATCCTGCTCCCGTCCTTCTCCAATCAATATAATGTCATCAAGGCACTTCAACGCCGACATGGAGACCTCTTCCAATCCGGAAATCCCACCGCGTTGGATATGATGCAGGATACCTTGCCACGCCTGCTGTGGTTGCTCTGCCAAAATAAGAGGACAGCCTCACCAGAGTCATCCCAAAAGCGGATAAAGCTTAAGTTGAAGCTAATTACTTAGTTTCACGACAACAGGAAGATTTCCCAGGACAGTTTTGGTGACGGTCGGTAGGACCATCGCCCAGGTCTCCGCCCACTGCTTCTTCGCCGTATCGCGCGAGTGATGCATGACGACCTTGCCGTCCTCCTCGTCGCCAATTCGTTCCTCCGACGCGGTCATGCAGTACTTCTCCAGACATTTCAGTAAGGTGTAGCAAACCTGAAACCATCCATCAGTTCGAGCACAGGGGACCATCACATATACAGGGTCAGTTCGAGGTCACAAGTGGAACAATGCTTGTAGACGTACGTCTACGATCAATCGATGCCACGTGGGTAGATCCAAAGCATTGCCATGCGATGCAATCGCCAGAAACAGAGTCTGTGCTGCTGATTTCCGAACTTCCGGTCGGATGTCCAAGCAGAGTTGTGAGAGGTGCTTGTACAGTGTGAGCATCGATTCCAGCAGGCGGTCTTGAGTCACGTCGAAACTGTGCCGGTTTTTGAAAATGTGGTCGGCAATATTCCACTGCAGAAAGAACACCAAGTTTACTTTCGGTCAAGTCGATCCGGAAGACGTTCATCAAAGCCCGACGCCGTGGCTTACCAGCAATCCGATGGCCGTCAGGCTGACGTTCAATTCCAGCGTCTGATTCCCGTAGCGGGTTGCTGCCTCCGCACACTGCTCCACACAGTCGAATGAGATTCCGGTGAGGTGGTCGGACACGACCGCTTGGACACAATTGAAGCCAGCACGGATCAGGGCATCGCTAATAAGAGGATAAGGCAAAAGTTGCGACAACTGACAGTAAAGACGAAGCAGACCGTCGGAAACTACGACTCCGCAGGACCTACTCGGCAATGCCGTTAACCGCTCCGATCACTTCCACAATGGGTCGCCAACAGCTCGGTATCTTCTCGGCGAAACTCAAAATTATGTGATTGATGCAGTTGAACTGCTTCAGCCGCACGTCTGCCCATCCGATCCGGGACAACGCCAGCAATGGATGAAGAATTTTGTCTTGCAAATTCTTTCAACGAAAAGACACAAAGTTAAGGACAATAAAAGTGATAGTTTTATAGAGGGGATCTTACGTGGTTGGAGTGCAAGGAAGGCCGAAAATCGTAGGCCAGGCACTCCTTGACGAGGGTTGTTATCGCATCCGTGCCCCACTCCCGGAGAACTGGATTTGTGTTGCCCGCCACCTGCAACACGCATGCGGGATGAATGATTGCTCACCTACACACCACCTGAGATAGGAATGACAGTAGAAAAACCTCAGTGAGATTTTGAGTAACTACAGTCCACCAAGTGTCGATCCGGAACATGTTAACCAAACAGACGTCAACCATCTTGGCCACCGCGAACAAAGACGGATCCTTTAAAAAGGGGAAAAATTAGTCGTCAGAATATTCGCATCCTCCTCCTACTCCGCAGTGGAAGTACCCGACTAGCTGCCGTCGTCTCCAGCGCGTCCTGAGATAATTTGCAAAGCGCGCTGACCACGTGCTCCAAGGATGTGTCCGTCAAGAGGCGCGTTTGACGAAAGACATCGTCGAACCGCTTAGTCAGCTCCGGCAGATCCGACATCATGACATTGGTTAGGATGGTGCTCTGTGAGCTCTCATTGGCACGCTGGCGTTGTTTAGCCAGCCCGTTCACCGAGCCCGGAACAATTTGATTCATTCCGAGAATCCACGACAGGTGTTGCAACGAAGCCAGGACAAGGATCCACGAATTGTTGAGGAGATCCCCGAGTGCCGTGGTAATGTCCAGAAGGGTATTCAGGCAAGTTATGTTCTTCGCGGTCAACTACGAAAGAGGACATTTTGACATCACAGTCAAGACCAAATGGACTGGCTGGCTTACCATGACTGCGCCCGGAAACGACGAGCTGAGGGGTGTTCCAACTGCCACGATCTGGTTTCGGTTTTTCGAATCGGCAGCTGCCGTGTCGCCGTTTGCCTTCCTTTCCAGGCCTACGAACCGAAATCTCTAACGTCATTACACAGCAAACCAGCAGTTTGATAGGGGAGCAAGAGATTTGTACCGGCTGCATCCGGCCTGAAGGATGCCACACGCGACGACGCCGCCTTAATAATGCCGATGGTGTAGTTGATGGGAAATGCGGCTTTGCATAATGCCGTGATGAAAGCTTCTCGGACAATGTCCATTTTCACCAGTCCGGCTGCCTTCACGTACACCTTGCAGATCTGCAGGAGGCTATCCGTGACTGAGTCATCGCAACTCGCCTACATGGATCAGAGTGTAAAATTTTCCAATTTGTATTTAAACCTGACCCTGGTTAGGTCGCAACGGAATGTACACACGTGGCCAGATTACTGGGTGGCAGAGTTCAAACCAGTCTTTAGCTGGGCGCAAGCAAAAGTGGGTGGCCCGTGTTTGAGCCAAACACCCAGTATTGTGGCCATGTGTGTAGTTGTAAGGTCATACCTCAAGTAGAGTAGATACCGCTGAAAGCATCCCGCACCACGAATGCTGCACCAACATTTGTAGAGCCACTACAAGAACGTGCTGTTAGTGCCTTACCATCCGCCCAAGGAGGCTGACATGATACGGACCTTTATTTTCGTCTCCCGTCGGCGGAAGCGCTTCTTGGAGCTCCATCATGGTGCGTGAAACGAAACAGAGACAGGAAAAGGCCAGCGACATTCCGTAGCTGTCAGTGGCGGTCGGCGGTTCTGATTCGCGAGACTCAAGCCTGGAATGTTAAAATGCTGAACAGATATTCCAGGTGTACAAGCTGATTATCAGTCCATCAGAATCCGGCACATAAGAGTGACGTACAGTGTTGGTTTCCCAAGGGGTACTAGCTGGATGCTGACATCCTTGTAGGTGAATGTGGGGGAGAATATCTGGGTGCCTGCCTGTTGAGGCGTCGACGGGGGAGTCGCAGGGGAAGCGGAGGGGGATGTCGGTTTGACGAACACTGCCAGGATGTAGTTGTTGATAGTGTTGACCATGTCCCCGAATACACCCTCAGAAGCTGCTTTTGTGCAGTAGGTTTGACTTATCAGTCTGCAGGAGAACAAAAACCAGTGAGGAACTGAGATGGCGATCTGGAAACAACTCAACAGACGCGAATCAGACTTACAGAACCATTTTCGGATCGGTGAGAAGTTTGAAAAAGACCTCCATCGCCAGGAGTTTTGTCCACACCACCTTGTCAGAGTCGACAAATTTCATCAGCAAGGAGTAGAATATTTCAGATTCCGTCCGGAGCAGATCACAGTAAGCAATGAGCAAGACGTAGACGATCCGTATGAGATGCACGGTCACCGGGAAGGACGGCTTATCCGACGCGGAATTACCGGTGGAGCTTGAGCCGGGTTGCTGTGCACCACCGCGGGAATGTCGGACGCATGGGGAGATCAGCTTGATCAACAGCGGGCAGAGTCTTTCTCGCAGCAGGTATGAAAACTCTTTTGACTGCGTGGAGTTAAGAAACAGTTTGATGCATTGGTACAACGAAAAAGAAACAGCAAGGTAAAGACCAACATCAAATAATGGTCGGTATCCCATAAGGATGCTCTCGATTAACTCCAGCGCAAGTACTCTGGTCATCTCTGTCATTCCGATGAGCCATGTCTGTTGCTCTCCGTTCATAATTTGGCATAGATCCTGGACAAGAAATACTGCATTTTGTTACTGGAATAGGAGTTGGACAGTAAGCAGAATATACCTGCAGCAGAGCATAGGCATCAGCTCCGCATCGCCCAAGGGACGCTGGCACGGAATTGCTACCGAGTCGTTGTGGCTCAAACACCGGCCGCTCGGCTGAAAAATAAAAATCACTGTTGGATTTCGATTCATTTCCCCCGGATTCGATTTGAGATTGATAGTGGCAAAAATTACCCGCGTTTCTGTCAAGACGACTTTCTTCCAGCGCCTTCTCAAACAACAGCGGCACAAGCTGGCGGATTGCCGCGCCGGCTGTGTTGCTCACCACGGGATCCTTCCCGAAGTGCATGCGCAAGCAAATAACCAAACTCTGCGAAGCCAAACAGCACGACGACGGTCAGTGGCGGCGCGACCACTTCAGAGCGGAATTGTTTTCACACGTACTTTCGCTAAGTATTCCCCGTGTAGAATGTTGCTGGACGTTATTATTATGGTGATGGTTTGTATCAGCTTGAGCTCTTCCGTGTGGTTCTCCATGAGTGTCCACATCAGGCTCATGACCACCGGCAGGGAAGTCTACAAACGATAGAAATTCAATCAAACCAAAAACCAATCAATTGCTATCGTATCAGCAATAGCAGCCGATAATCGCGGACAAACATGCATTAAGCATTCCATTGGGCTGAACCGGCCAAAGAAATGCAAAAGAGATCGATCAAGTAACCGACCACACGCAAAACCCGTAATCCCAACCAATTCATCAATCAACCAAGCCTCATGCATTGTGTACAGACAACTCACTAAGAAATGTCACAACACACCGTTTTCTCACTTACATCCGCAATCGTTTCGTGCGCAAATAATCTTTGCAACGCCTGCAGTCCCAAAATAACCAGCTTTGAGTTGCCACTCTCCGCCGCCAGCAATATCGGCTGCAGTAAATCCAAACAGTGGCTGACGATGCCTGCAAAACAAAACACTCCGAAATTACTTTCCCCTTCCCCGTCCAAAACGACGACTCTTTTTAAGTGAAAGCCCATACTCTGCCGGACATCTTTGCCGTTGAGGCTTAGATTGCGCAGACGGATGATCGCAGTTTCGGAGGCCTAAAACCGAGACGGCATCGTTAAAACTAGACGTTCATTCATTTAAAGTTCTTCCTCCAGGTACAAATGGATTTCTAATCCGAAGCGCACTTCTTTCACCGCAGAATGCTTCTTTCTTCCTTCGTTGGATATATTTCGCAGATCACCGAGGAATCCCTCCACGAATTTCAAGTCCACGGCGCTCAGCGTCATCGTCGGTATTTTTGGATTTGAAATTAGTCAGCTGTCCGCGTCGAAATCAGCTGCTCCACAACCGGCAATCTTCCAATCGTAAGACAATCAGTGCTGAAAATCCATATCCGCTAAATATTTGAAACAGGAAACGAAGAATAATACTACTACTGGTAT
The DNA here is from genome assembly GCA_001579985.1 of Hypsibius dujardini. Lineage (NCBI taxonomy): Eukaryota > Metazoa > Tardigrada > Eutardigrada > Parachela > Hypsibiidae > Hypsibius > Hypsibius dujardini. Next base: position 3,192 of record LRSR01004655.1, on the reverse strand, counting down.
TGGATCTGGATGTGACAAGAGTTTGAGTTGCAGTCACGGAGATGAATAAAAAGCATCGTAAACAACAAAATGTTTCAAAGTCCTAATTTAAAAAGTACGAATGTGCAATTTGAACTACGGCATAAAATTTACAGTGTAGTCGGACCTGCACCTACACAGACCCATTATAGATACCTAAATTTCTGATGCGCCACCACTCATACTTCGACGTGGCAGAAACAGAATAATGCATGCTGTGTGTGTGTGTATCTACGTCACAATGCAGCCGATGGAATTTACGAAAAAAACCTTTACGGTTTCTGTTTTTTTATGATTGCAACAAAAATGACATTTCAATTGATGTTGTTGATTTGAGTACTGCGGTGCAGAGCTGTACGCAAAAATAGTAACTGCGAGCGCAGCATACAACAATCAAGTAATCAATCAGCCAATGATCGAACAATCAAGCGTGGTGGCGCTGTGGTAGACTTGACCGTAGCATTTGTGTGTACTAGACACTAAACACAGTCGATAAAGTTGTGTGGTGTCATGTTGCTATCCATCACGATTCAACCTGGATGGTTTGCGTTCGGTGATCGCTGCTGCTGCTGAACGATCCTTATAAAACGATCCGGATAATTTAGGGCTTTTGTTTACTACACCGGCCTAATGGACAGAAATTCCGGAACTGTCTGATCTGATTAGGTGTCCGTCCGTCGATCTGCCCCGGCCACCAACTGATAAGGTCGGTCGTGAACTGGGCTTGTGCATGTTTCACCAACGTTTCCCTCTGGTTAGCCTTTGAGTTTGTTCGGGTCAGGCGGTCATAAGACCATACTCTATCAGGGCTTTGTCTTCGCATCAAATTACACGACTGATTCTTCACTGCGCGATCGCCATTTTTCCGTTTAGATTTTTGCCGGATTATTTCTCCCTATTATTTTCAAGAAGTCTTTTGAGCATTTGAGCATTGGCATGATGAAACTCTGTTTGGCCCTCGTTGTGGCGGCGCTCATTGCTGGCGCAGAGATCGCCGAGGCTCGTAAAGGCCGCGGTCGTGGAGGTTGTTACAACAAAGCTTATGACCGTAACGTCAAGCCTGTTCGGTATGTCACAGCGTGACCGCTGAGGTCCGTGAGGTCCGTGAGGTCCGTGAGGGTATCTGTGGGAGCCGAAGAGAACGATAAAGAATGTGTGATTGTGTTTGCTCGTAGGACGAAACCGCGTCCGCACGAGTTTCTCGGAGCGGAGAACATCCCGGAAGCGTGGGATTGGCGCAACGTCGACGGGGTAATTCGGAATTTATTTGACATTTGGTATATATCCAGATTCCCTTTCTACCACTCCGGTATAAGCTTGCTCTTGTTGTAGGTGAACTACGTCTCACCCACACGTAATCAGCACATTCCCCAATGTAAGTGAGAGGGCAAGAACGATCATCCGCGAAGACAATTAATCCGCCCTTAACTTAATGTCCTACCATATTACACTATATGTAGCATGAGGTGAAGTCTGTATTTCGGTTCACCTTCCATTTGCTCGATAAATAGGCTCATTCAAAGGTTTCTCTTTGATAGCGGGTGCTTGATTGTTCGATTTTCTTCACTAAATCCTAGTATACTATAGCATTTCTAAAAATCAAACAATCAAGCACCTGCCGTTGAGGAGAACCCATGAGTGAGCCGATTTATCGACCGAATGGAGGGTGAGCCGAAATATGTATTTCACCTCGTACTGTCCATTCGTCCCTGTATTGCTTGCGCTTTGGTAACACGCGATCGTACTTCGGAAAGGCCGTCGTACATTTAACTATAAATATTTATGTGTTTATGACATAATATAAAATTCATAGGTTTTGTATATCTTGTATATATGTAGTATAATACATACATACGAATAATATACGCATACTATTATATTACAAATATATGTGTGTTTATGTAGAATGTATATTTTATTTACTTAGACTGTGGATCGTGCTGGGCGATGGGCACAACCAGTTCGCTGGCCGATCGGATCAATATCGCCCGCAAAGGAGCATGGCCGTCCACTTACCTCAGCCCGCAGAATGTAAGAGTGACCATCGCCAATGTTGAGAGTTGAACTGGTTTGTTAGTTTGATATGAAAAAAGCTCTAAGACGACGGCTTTGTAATCATACTGTTGATCATGACAGTTTATTTCAGGTATTGGATTGCGGTGATGCTGGGACCTGCCACGGCGGCGGTGGCCTGGCCGTCTTTGAGTACGCCCACAAGAAGGGAATCCCGGATGAGACGTGCAACAACTATCAGGCTATTGATCAACGTAAGTATTTGTTTATCCGTCGGTATTTGTAAGATCAACACTCTTCAGTAGTATCGGTTCTTGCACTCCCGCCAAAGTTGAGCCTTATCTTTCTGTGGCACGTTATAAAACATGCACTGCACTTGCGCACTGCACTGCGCGCACTGCCACTACAGCGCACCGCACTGGCGCACTGCACTAGCGCACTGCACTGGCGCACTGCACTGGCGCAACTAGCGCACTGCCTAGCGCGCACTGGCGCACCGCACAGGCGCACCGCACTTGATCACAATCGTCCTTTCTGGTTCAATTTCCCGCCCATTGTTTCGCGAATAGAGACAAAAACTGATTTGATGGAAGAAAAAAAGAAGATTTAATGGAAACATTTTCAATGGTGAGTATTCCATAAGATATAAAATAACTACCGTATAAATGGATTGTGTATTCGGCACTCTTCCTGCCCCAAAGTAAAAAATGTTTATGAATCATCGAAGAGCCTATGGTAGAATGTGCAATGCGCCAGTGCAGTGCGCCAGTGCAGTGCCTGTTTTATAACGTGCCTCTTTTTGTACAGCTATATAAGCCTATACCTGCTGCGATTCCTATACAGAATTCTGTATTTAGCTTGCAAACCGTTCAATCAATGCGGAACTTGCTCGGAATTCGGCAAGTGTTACGTAGTCCCGCCCAGCAACTACACGCTCTACAAGGTGGGCGATTTCGGCCCGGTCAGCGGACGCGAGAAGATGATGATGGAAATCTGGAAGAAGGGACCTATCGCGTATGTGTTTATTCATTAGTAGCATTGACCCCCTCGCTACGATACTCACCGCCGTTAATATTCCCACATTCCTTAATCGTCGGCCAATTTGCCAATTCACTTTGACAGATGCGGAATCGCAGTGACGGAAAAGTTTGAGGACTACCA
>LRSR01004654.1:0-15533 GCA_001579985.1 Hypsibius dujardini | reverse complement strand
TTTTTTTCTGGAGTCCCATCAGCCGGCCCAAATTCGATGAACCACTACGACCGCGCGGCGTCCACAATCACCCGCGATCTCAGGAAGCTGAGAAAATGTCTGCTCAAGATTCCGTAACCCCGGCTGTTGCGGTCGCCGCGACCAGTACCACGTCCAGCCAGAGCTCGAGTCGTCGCAGTAGTAGTGGCCTTGTCCAGTCGCCGTCGTTGTCGTCGTCTCATAGTTATTCCAAAGACCAAACCAACCAAAGCGTTTGCCGTTCCTCCTCCACGTCTTTCTGTCGTCCCCGTCCGTCCATTACCGCTACTACCGCAGACTCCATGTCGTCGCCCGTGGAGGAGAGGTGCACCACGCTGCAGGACAAGTCCGTGTCGGTGGTCGGGCTGATTCAGCAGCGCAAGACGTGCTGCTGTGAGCAGTGCAAGGTGAGATTTGGTCTTTGCCATTTTTGGCCAATCAAGTCAATCAAGCGACAGTGGCTGTGTTGATTTCTCGCTGAGGCATGTGCATGTTGAAATCCGCGAATAAAGTGAGCCCTCGATGTAATTCCTCGTGGGTTCGTTTTTTAGAGTTATGGATTGAGCTAGTGGAATATTAACTAGGGGACTAGGCCTTCTAAAGGAACTTTGGTTTTTTCTCAAAGAGAATTAGAAGACGCGATTTGGATCAATCAAGTAAATCAAGCGATAGTAGCTTTGTTAATTCTTGCGCTGACGCCGGTGATGTTGAAATCAGCAATTTATGTCCTCGATTCGATTCAGTGTTGGTTTGGCTTAGACTTTTGAGTCAGTGAGTCAGTGAAGAATTAAGGAGGGGAATGAACTTGGTAAACAAACTTTACTAGTATGCGATTTTCTCAAAGAGACATTCAGTTTATTGCAATTGCAAATCAATCAATCGATTGAACGCCAGCTGGCACGTTGTTATGGCTTCCGGTTTCGTAAATCACGTTCTTCCATAATTTAAAACTTTCGCTTATCTTCTCTAAAGGCGGTTTTTATTTACTATTTCGCGCTGAGATGAGTAAGGAATCGAATGAGGCTGAGTCCCAGCATAAAAAGGTGTGCCGTAGATTCAGTCAATACATCAATCAACCGATGCTTCTGCGTGGGCAAATTGAAGAATATATTAATTCGTCGATCAACCAATCAAGGGATGGCTGTGATCAATTTATATACATATTTTTTAGTTTCCCGTTTTGAGATCGAAACGATTACATACTGCTATCACAGTGCATACCAGTTTACTCGCCAGGGGTTTGACGGGAACTTTGCTCCTCTTTTCAGGCCTGTGGGAAGTGTTGCTTGCCTGATTGGGAGCGTGATGTGATTCTGCGGAAGTTCAACGAGACGATCAACACCGATCGGCTCGAACGGCTCGGCACCTACGCGCAGGACTTTGGCGACACCAAAATCCAGAAGCGCGGGGAGAATTCCGTCTACATTCGCTCCGTCCGGGTAAGTTTCAAGTAGGGACGGAAGATTTCTCGACGGTGCCATCCGATTGCTTGATTGTGCCATCCGATTGCTTGATTGTGCCACTTGATTGCTTGATTGTGCCGCTTGATTGCTTGATTGTGCCGCTTGATTGCTTGATTGTGGCGCTTGATTGTGCCGCTTGATTGGTTCATTTTGCTGCTTGATTGCTTGATTGTGCTGCTTGATTGCTTGATTAATGCATTGAGCAGATTTGACTTCTTTCCATCCACTCCCCCGGGCATGATTGACTTGGATCCAATGATTGCTCTGCTATTATCACCTCGCGCCATCAAGCTGTTGTCTTAATCTGTTGAGCATGTGTGTCATTTCGTTTGCCAATCTCCATCAATGTTTGTTTACTTTCAGGTTCGTGGGGAATACTTTTCTGTGGCCTATAAACTGACTCTCTCTCGCTCGTCGACCGAAATGCCGCTCACCGCTCCAGCGCCCGCCTCGCGACGACTCAGCGCCGCTGTGGAAGATCCCCGGACGCTGCGCCAGAAATCGCAGGGATAACCGCGCGCGTCAGGGGAGACTGGACCAAGAATGATGATGCTCACAGACACGGACAGTGACAGACAAACCGACACGGACACGGACACAGACAGACACGGACGCTGACAGACAGACAGACAGACATTGTGAAGGAAGCCTTTAAACAAGATGGCTCGAGATGAACCCTCCTTTTTTTGCTCATGTTGGTTGGGATTTTTGAAATTCGACGGCATCGACGCTTCTTTTTCTTGGCCGCCACCTACCCGTCTCGATGGTGTAGTGGTATGCATGTCTGAATGTCTGGCCGCCGTGAAGGGAAGGAACCTTCTCTCTCTCTCTCTTTCTCTCACTGTTGGGTTACGTAAGTTATAATTTAAAACAACTGCGGGTGAAGCCGACGAAGTGGTTCCGTGTAAGCTCTTTGCGGCGGCATTCGGCAATGCATAATGTGAGGTAGAGAATTTTGCCGCCGGTATTCACCGCGGTTATTATTGAAGACGGTCTTTTGTTGCGAGTGGCTTGTCTGGAATGATCGGCACGTGCTGCGGCGGCGGCGGCTCGACATAACCAATAATATGCAAGGTTGCAGGATTGACATTGCCACCGGTCGTCACGTAAGGCTAATAAGTAGCTGAGGCGATGACGCGTGGACGGGAAGACCGTCTTGATATTAGTACTACACTTGCAGAATGAAAACGCGGACGCAGGTGACGAACCACTCGGAATAATTGCTGAGGAGCGAAATGAGTGCCTCAATACCGCAGAGCAACACCGAACGTCTTTGTTCGGTCTCGCTGATTGTTTGCTTAGACAAATTGTCTGTGTGTCTGTAGGTCGATTTGCCTGAATGTCTGGCTGTTTGTCTGTTGATCAATTTCCGTCCACTTTTCGGACTGTCTGAATGACTTGTCGTTCTTTGTTCTTCTGTCTGTGATCCGGGCTCGTCCGCTTAGCTACCTGTCTGCCTCGTTGAGCATGGATTTCCTTGTTTGTGTGTGCGGTAATCAAAGTGTCTGACTGTCTTTGATCGAACGATCGGCCACTTTGATGGTCTTCCTACCTAACTCGGCAGCTATTTGTCTGTGTTGAATTCACTTTCTACAACCCCACTGCCTGAATGGCTGGATGACTTTACAGATCCTACCTCCTGTCTGACTCATGAGCTATTATGGAATGATCCGATTGTCTGAATGTCTTCCTCTGTTTATGTGCGAAACTGGCTGTCTGTCTGTTTATGTGCGTAACTGGCTGTCTGTCTGTGTAAGAGGTTCCTCACACCTTTCTGTTTGTCTGATGTCTGGCTGTTTTTCTTCTGTCTGAAACGGCTTCTTCTGCTAAACTAACTGTCTGTCTGCCTTGATGGACATTGCTTGTCTGTTGTGAGTGTCTGAGAGCTCGCTTTCTATTTGTCTGTCAGATTCTCCCTGTCTGCATTCTGTTGTCTGAATGTCTAGATGGTTTATGATCAAAGATCCCTTTCCGCCCCGTCTGATTGACGCTGAGGTGATCAGCTGTCACGATGCCTGATAATCCCTCATCACGTGAGAGTCTCAAGACCTACCGCAATAGATCCCACGCGTCAGGAGGCTGTAACACCACGCATTCAACACAACACAGACAATTACGCTGATTGCAAACACTTTGCTGCGATGGGGTTATATATGTTGCCATAACTGACGGTATTACCCGATCACACTATAGTACTGACTGTATAGTGCTATAGTGTCTGTACTGTATAGTACTATAGTACTGACTAAATAGTACTATAGTGTCTGTTGGAGTGCTACGATCGCAGTTGTTGCGTCCGGATTCCGGTTTTGATTACGTAACAAAGATTGACAACTCTCGTAAGTAAGTAAATTCGAGGGTGACCGGCAACACGTTGCCTGAATGTTCAGATCAGGGTACGTCGAATTCACGAACGCGCCTGCGGGAACATTTGTTTTCCGCTGGACTTTAGACGCACGGTCCTCTGGCGGTGTAACGGTGGTGGTAATGCTTGCCTAGTAAACACGCCGTTTGGAATTTGGCCAGGGACTTGCCCTTCAGTCACGCGTGAACCATTCGTTTCGGTCTCGGATAATCAAGTCGTGGGATCGTCACTTTTTTTCAGGCAATGGGAACGTTTTCGGTGTTCCGTGACCAACACTGTAATTCACCACGGCAGCTGTACGGGTGATGTCTCCTGTGATGGACTCAGCATTCATCACGAGCCATATGAAATAAACACATCGTACTGTTTTGTGAGGGTTTACTAAGCAATTGACCATATCTGACTTAAAAAAATGCCTCCTAGCTGGATGTCTGAGTCTGGATTTTGTTTGTCTGTCAGAATGTCTGAGTCTGAAGCACACGTGCCCGGCCCGGCTGGGTATCGGTCTTATATGTAACTACATTACAGTACTAAGTACTACCTAGGTGCCTGTGGATGGTATCTGTATGTCTGACTTCAGATTGATTGGTGTATGCCTTGCTACGAAGTGCTGATGTTTGTCGAATTACTGTATGGTTGTCTGTGGCTGTATATGTGGTTGTCTGTGGCTGTCTGACTATTGATGGATCGATGTATGTCTGTGCTCTACAAACTACTGATATTTGTATGGATGTTACGCCCTGAGTAATGTCTGGATGTCTATGTCTGGATATCTGTCTGTCTGTATGGATGTTACGCTCTAAGTAATGTCTGGATGTCTGTGTCTGGATGTTCTCCTGCCTATTTGTCTGTCTGTATGGCTGCCTGTATGTCTGTCTGTATCTATCCAACCAATGTTTGATGATTAGATACTCACTTGCCTGGACGTCTTTCTTTCTGGACATTTGTCTGACTGACTAATGTTTTTTGGGACTGATGTGTGGGTGCCTGGCTGTTGCTTGGTTTGTAATATCCTACCACTGTGTACTATATATACGTAGTTTAGAGTACATTGTGATCCTACCACGTTCAAATGGCTGTCTGTACAAATGCTAGCCTGTCTGGATGTATACGGGATCACGTACTGAGATATCTCACAGTCCGACTCAGGTCTGACTGAGTAAATGTCTGGGCATCTATTTGTGCCTGTATCTTTATGTCTTTGTGTAAATCTGCAACCACCTGGTGGCGCCACTGTCGCACGAACGATCCCTATCCCCGCCTACTTTGCGGTCGCGAATCTGCGAACCAGATGTGACTCGATGAATAAAAGCTATTTCACACACTCCACGCTTAAAACTTTTATAGACCCTGATTTAGAAACATTGAGCTTGTTTTGCATCCATATGACCATATTGACTCTCTTTTCAAAGACACACACAGTCACCGTTCTGCTGGAGAGGTCCTCCAACAGCAATTTGTCTTCATTGGGTCCTCAAGACAGCACTCCCCCACCGTGTGGCTCTGTGTGAGTACAACCAGTGGTGCCCTCCCGGGTGGTCTCTTCTTCCGGTTATCCAATCCGACGGTCTACCAGTTAAAAAGATCGATGTCCTTTTCTTTACGTATATATACTATATGCACATACGTCTGGTAGTACTGTTGTTTTTATGAACCACTCGGTCTCACTCACTTCGCGCGCATCATCATCGCCGGGTCAACAAAAGACAGCGAAAAAAACCCCCAGAACACACAGACATCTAACACACAGACATCTGCCATTGTGGCCGTGAGTCTTCGATCGCGGCAGAGACATATATACTCTGCTCCAATGGCAGTTTATATATGGGAAATAATTGTCGCGGTCCTCCGTCATTTTTTGCACAGCAAATAAGTGTAACTTCCACTTCCACAGACTGACAGGCAGACAAGACGGATTGGCTTTTCTGGTGGAGGGACGTGAAAAATGGTAGGCGGATCGGGTGTATTGTTTGTCTATCTCTCTGTCTGTCTGCCTGTCTATCTGTCTGTCTGTCTGTCTGTCTTGCATGTCCTAACGCAATTTCAAGGGGGAGGATGAAGGAAAGTGACTTTTTTAAGGGACCATTATCGGAGGGCTTTAACGATCAGCTGGTTCGGGCTGTCATGGCGGGGATGTTAACGCGCTTTTCCGCCATTTAACCGTGCCACCGACCTTGCTACATCTTCTTCCGCACACACACACATACACACACTGCAGACGATCGCAGCGTGAGCTCCTGGATTACAGTTGTAGTCAACTAATAAATTCGCCTGTATACAGCCGGGATTAACATTTCAACACTCTCTTCCGGCTTATGTTGTGCGCGTCCACACTTGAGTGCAGTACGTAACGAGGGAGCTTGGGCGTGGAAATTCCCCTCAAGAAACGGTTTTAACTTTTAACTCTGATCACCAATGTGTACGACAGTTATTTTCCCCACGCTCTCTTCCTCATCACATGGTCCGTCGCGGGAAGCTCCGTTCGGTATGTGCGCAATATTATGGATGTATTTTCCGTGTGATCTCTTGACCCACGACTGCAACTGAAGCAGACATACTTCACAATTGTCGCACCCTTCCTGCCTGCTTGCCTGCCTGACTGACTGACTGCTTGACTGACTGACTGCTTGACTGCCTGCCTGCCTGCCTGCCTGCCTGCCTGACTGACTGCCTGACTGACTGACTGACTGCTTAACTGCCTGCCTGCCTGCCTGCCGTGAGTGAGTGAGTGTCTGTCCACTTCCGCACCATTGATTTAACGCTGATTTTTCGAAACATCAGCAAAACACAACAACGAACACGGATTGGGCTGTATCGGCTTTCCAGTCATGAAGATTTTATCAGACTATCGCTATTGTTGACTGCCGTTGTGTCTGTCTGCGTGATTTCGTAGGGAATTCATGTTTTGGTGACTGTCGATGTTGATCGGTTGAAATATCTTCGCAATCTAGCACACTTCCGGTTCGTTGTCTGAGTTCGCGGATTCTTGTGTTATCGGTAACTTGGGTCGACAATATTTTCCATCTCGCCGGTTTATCATCCTTAAGAAGGAGCAGTTCGGGTGCTTTATCGCGAGGTTCGCCTATCGCGGAGAGCTGCAACGACTGATTAGGGCATAATTGTTATACAAGTTCAGCGGACAATTGCTCCATAACTCAGGAAGATTTATGTCTGACGAATCATTATCATTATCGAAAGTCTTCGCGGCGGTGCACACCGAAATCCGCGATAACTGCGCACTGATAATTGATTAGGAATAATTTCATCATTCGGTGTGAAGCGTTTAGCAGAGAGGGCTATTATCGGAAGGAGCTTTGGGAAGGGTTGGTTCATTTTGGGAGTTTCGAACATAACTGCGAAAAATGATCCTGGGACCGGGAGGTTTGGGTAAGTGCTAATGAAAACGGGCTAATCGGAAATGAGAATTGAACCCGGAAGAGTGATCAGGTGTTGCCGTGTGTTTGCAGTTCTTGTGGTCCTGGCGATGGGCGCCACCGCTGCCCCGCCAGCTCAACAGCAACGGGTAACGGAAGCCGACTTTGAGGCTTGGTATACCGGTTATGAACAGGAGGCGCAGAAGGTCCTGTTCGACGAAGTTACCGCAACTTGGAACTACCAGACGAACATTACGACGGAAAATGAGGCACTTATGGTTAGTGAACGAATTAGTAAAGAACAGACAGGCAGACAAACAGACAGACAGACAGACAGACAGACAGACAGACAGACAGACGGTGAGTTATTTCTTATTACTCGCTTCTGCATGGTTTTAATGTCTGAATGCTGGTTTAGGTTGCTGCCTCGGGAGTCTCGGCAAACTTCACGCAGGTCTTGTCCAAGCAGATGGTGGAGCGATTCAAGGATGTGCCATTGTCCGGGGAGAGCAATCGCCGTCTTTACGGCAAGTTAAGCAAAATTGGAGATGCGGCTCTTACTGCAGAGAAATTCAAGGAATTAGCAGAGCTGAAAGCTAAAATGGAGGGAATATACTCCCTTGCCAAAGTCTGCAAGGACTCTACAATTCCGTTAGCCGACTGCCCTGAAGAGCAGCAGTTGAGTCTGGAACCGCATATCGTGGAATTGATGGACAAGAGCCGGAACTACGACGAGCTCCTGCATCTCTGGAAATCGTGGCGAGATGTCAGCGGTAAAAAGATGCGAGACGACTATATCAAATATATTGAGCTGAAAAACGATGGAGCCAGAGCTAATGGTAAGCTTGAGTCCCGCAGCTTCATAGTGTAGGTATGTGGATCAGTTCTTAAGGTGCCCTCATGTTGTCCCTAAAGGCTATAATAACACCGCGGAAGCGTGGAGAGCTCCTTATGTCGAGCCCGATTTCAACTACACTGATGCAAATTTCCTGGCGGAGATCGATGAAATTTGGGAGACCCTGCGTCCGCTTTACGAGCAACTGCACGCATAGTAAGATCACAAAGAAAGTCCCCCATGTCTGACTTTTCTGCTGAACATAGAAACCATTGACCGTCCGACAGACAGACAGACAAAAAAACAGACAAACAAACAGACAGACAGACAGACAGTCAGACAGACAGACAGACAGACAGACAGACAGACAGACAGGAAGCAGTCAGACATGCAGGTTTAGTAACGATTAGCGCTTTTTTCTAGTGTTCGCTCTAGACTGGTTGTGCAATACGGCAGCGACAAGGTGAAATCTTATGCCCCGATTCCGGCTCATCTTCTCGGTAAGACACCCGCTTATAATGCAATTTCATGAATAGTCCCTTGGTTTGTTTCAATTTTGTGCATGTATCGGTATCATACAATGTGTTATGTTGACTGTAGGAAATATGTGGGCGCAAACCTGGCTCGGCCTGTCGGACTTCACCATGCCGTTCAAGTCGAAACCGGTGCTGGACGTCACCGCCGCCATGGTCGCCCAGGGATGGAATGCCACTACCATGTTTGAGATTTCCGATAAATTCTTCAAGGATCTGGGGCTGATCGAGATGCCTCAGGAGTTCTGGACTGGATCGATGATCGTGAAACCCGAGGGACGCGAAGTGACCTGTCACGCGTCCGCCTGGGACTTCTACAACGGCAGGGATTTCCGGTAAAATTAAATCATTGCCAACGTGTGAATCGTGCTTCGCATATGTAAACATTCATTTGTTGTGACTGGAGCTTGCGAGTCGGCGCCAATTGGTTACTTCCTATATATTTCTTATTCCACACAGGATCAAGCAGTGCACCGCGGTCAACATGCAGGACCTCTTCACCGTCCACCACGAAATGGGTCATATCGAGTAAGTTCTTCCTAATTCGATTAATTATTCGATGAAGCATCATACTTTGGGTGCTTTAGGTATTTCCTGCAGTATAAGGATAAGCCAGTGACATTCCGGGATGGCGCCAACGACGGTTTCCACGAGGCTGGTAAGTACCTTTTGATGTGTGATCGACGAATAAACATATGAGTCAATATTTTCTCTCCTTGATTGCCAGTTGGAGACACCCTCGCGTTGTCTGTTTCCACGCCGAAACATTTGGAGAAAATCGGTCTGCTGACCGGCCATAATGCCTCTGATACAGGTACATTGCACTGTAATGGTGCCGCCACCCATTTCACCTTTTACATTATGTTTGTTAACAATACGTCACTTTGTGTATGAATGCAAAAACCGCCCATCCTTTTCCTTCGGCAGAAATGGACATCAATTTCATGTTCTCGACTGCTCTGGAGAAGATTGCTTTCCTCCCGTTCGGTCTGACCATGGATATGTACCGTTATGATGTGTTCAGCAGAAAGATCGGGACCGATGAACTCAACGCCAAGTGGTGGGAATATGTGTAAGTGGCGGGAGAAGCTGCAAGTTAAAATAAGCGCGTGTACGTTTTCGTTTAGTTCACTAGTCAACCTGTTCTAATTACAGGATGAAGTATCAGGGCATCTGCGCACCCGTGGCTCGCTCTGAAGACGACTTCGATCCTGGTGCGAAGTACCATGTACCCGCCGATGTGCCTTACATGAGGTACACGATGTCTGGCAACGTTTGATTCCCAGTTGTCTATTTATCTGTCTGTCTGTCTGTCTGTACGCCTGTTTGTCTGTCTGTCTGTGCGCCTGTCTGTCTGTCTGTCTGTCTGTCTGTCTGTCTGTTTGTCTGTTTGTCTGTCTATCTGTCTGCCTGTCTGATTTTTTATTTGTTTGTTTGTTTGTTTGTCTTTCTGCTTGTTTTTCCATCATATATAATTTGGACACATTTTTTACCCTAATGTGTTTTGCCTCCAGGTATTTTGTAAGTTTCATCATACAATTCCAATTCCACGAGTCGATGTGCAAGGCAGCTGGCCACACTGGACCTCTGTATACCTGTGACATTGACGGCTCCATAGAAGCTGGAAAACTCATGGCGTAAGGACGATTCTGATTCAAATCAGTGACGTGAACAGAATGTGCATCACTGATTGTTCCAACTTTTGCATGCAGCGAGGCTTTGGCTTTGGGCTCTTCAAAGCCCTGGCAGTACGCCATGGAGAAACTGACTGGACAGACGAAAATGGATGCACGTCCACTACTGGAGTTTTTCGAGCCGTTGTTGCGCTACCTTGAGGCGGAGAACCTTAAGTCAGGGTCGCTTCCGGGCTGGACAAAAGGTACCGATACGGACTATATATATACTGAAGAATACTGCGGTCTCCCAAATATTACAGCTGAATGTACTTTCTGAGTATGCCCAATCAATGCTATAAAACTGTGTGCGTCATTCATATTTTCAGTGACACAATGTCCAAGTGCGACCGATGAGCTCAAATTCAGCGACTACGTCAAGGACCTTTACAACCCGAACGCCGAGCAGATGGGATTCCAAGCAAGCACAGCCGCTTGGGCTTACCAGACCAATCTCACCGATCACAACCGGGACCGCAGCGTAAGACAAGCTCGCCTAAGCTTAATAAAAGCAGATATTCGTACCAGAGACAAACAAACAGACAGACAGATAGACAGACAGACAAGCAGACAGGCAGACAGACAGACAGACAGACAGACAGACAGACAGACAGACAGACAGACATACAGATAGACAGACAGACAGACAATCAGACAGACAGACAGACAGACAGACAGATCGATAGACGGTTTGAATTCTTAGTTTCTTACATGTGGCTAAAATATACCGAAAGTACGTCTTTCTTTTCCCGCTAGATTGCCGCATCGCAAGTGGCTGCGGAGTTCGACAAGAAGTTCGGTGAAGCTGTCAAACGTGATTTCAACCTCAGCATGATCACCGACCCTAAGGAAAGACGCCTCCATGACAAGATCACCAAACTGGGTGACGCCGCATTGAGCGCAGAGAAATTCAAGGAGCTCCAGGACATCGGCGCTCGGATGTCCGGGATCTACTCGAAGGCTCAAATCTGCTTGGACTCAACTGTCACCGATCTTGCGAAGTGCCCGACGGGTCAGGTGTTAGACTTGGAGCCGCATATCACGCAGATTTTGGCCACCAGCCGGGATCCCGTTCTGCTGAAACATGTCTGGAAGGCATGGCGCGATGCAACCGGCAAGAACATGCGCAAGGATTATGAGCGATATGTTGAGTTGAAGAACGAAGCAGCTAAGGAAGACGGTACGTTCGCGACCTCTTCAGGCTCAGTGAATGCAATTACGGTACTGCCGTCGTAAGAGCATAAGTTGTAACGCACTTGCAGTCAAGCAAGGGCACATGCAGATGCATTTGAAACACTGATAGATCCTACCACGAGCAATCTAGAAAACCCGACAAACAGAGAAACAGAGAGGCAGGCAGACGGCCGGACGGGCAGAGAGTCAGACAGACAGACAGCCGACAGACAGACAGGCAGACAAACAGACACACAGTTAAACAGTCAGACAGACAAACAAACAAACAGACAGACAGACAGACAGACAGACAGACAGACAGACAGACAGACAGACGGGCAGGCAGACGCGCACACACAGACAAATCGGCAGTGTTTTTTCAATTGTGACAGGATTCAACAGCAACGGCGATTCCTGGCGGTACCCCTACGTTGAAGTGACTGAAAATTACAACGACACCCAATTCATGGCTGACATGCGCGCCGTCTGGCAGCAACTTACCCCGCTGTACAAAGATCTTCACGCGTACGTGCGGTTCAAGCTGAAGCAGCAATACCCGACGGCCACGATCGCCAGCAACGGACCCATTCCCGCTCATCTTCTCGGTACGCATTCTCACTTGATGTGTTATAATTATAAGTGAAAATAATCTTATGCTTCTCACTCATTTATACAGGCAACATGTGGGCACAGACTTGGGGTAATGTGCAGGGCTTCTCGCAGCCTTATCCGGGCGAGGTCCCGCTCGACGTCACACCGGCCATGGTCAATCAGAGTTACACCCCAATTAAGATGTTCCAGACGGCCGACAAGTTCTTCACCGATTTGGGATTGATCGCCATGCCGAACGAGTTCTGGAACAAGTCGATGCTGGAGAAGCCGACGGACGGTCGTGTGGCCAACTGCCACGCCTCCGCTTGGGATTTCAGCAACCGCAAAGACTTCCGGTACCGATACCTTCACATTAATTTCAACGTGAATGTGGAATTGTTCGATTGTTTTGTTGTATATATTGGGGAAATTGTATCGTTGCAGCATCAAGCAGTGCACCGACGTCACCATGGATCAGTTGCTCACTGTCCATCAGTAGGTTTCCACTTCCACCTACTACAGTGTACAAGCAGTTTGAATTTAATTAAAGCAAAGACTACATGTAAAATTCACTTCAAAGTTAGTTTAAATGATAAATCTTTCTCTTCCATAAAAAAAAGATAGAAACATACCAAAATAAAGACTGTCTTTTGCAGTGAGATGGGACATGTGGAGTACTACTTACAGGTTCGTGCCTCTCGTACAATAATGCGATACCACCTAATCTGTGGCTACAGTAAGCGGCAGAATTAATCTAATGCAGGGTCCTGGAAATGGGCAAAAGCGGCTGGGCAGGGGTATTACTTAACCAATCAACCAATCAACCAGCGGAGCTCGGAAGCAATCGGAACGGAGTTGATTGATTGATTGTTCAATCACACTTAAACAATCAACCAATCAATCAGCGGAGCTCCCGCGCAATCGGAGCGGAGTTGGTTGGTTGATTGTTCAATTGTTACCCCTGCCCGGCCCCTTTTGCCCATTCCGGAACCCTCTGCTAGATTAAATTCTGTCGTCTACCGTACACTCAAGACGGAGGATGAATATTTTCTCGCTTAATTAATTACAGTACAAAGACCAGCCATTGCCGTTCCGCCGCGGAGCGAATGACGGATTCCATGAAGCCAGTAGGTTTCCCATCCACTCGATTAATGCCCGGAGAAGACTCCCCTGTGTTTATTAATTTGCACAAATTGCGGTTCTTCGCAGTTGGGGATACTCTTTCGTTGAGTGTGGCCACTCCGGCGCATTTGAAGAAGATCGGCCTGATCACGGGCGAGATCGGAGGAGAGAGTGAGTTTTTAGGCGGACCGTTTAAATTTGGCGGACCAGCATCGGACGAAGCAGTTATTATTATTAATGCAAAACAATAATGGGCAAAGTTTAAAAAAGTGAATCCTAAAGTTTTTCCCCATTATACGCAGAATCCGATATCAATTTCATGTACACGACCGGTCTGGAGAAGATTGCCTTCCTGCCGTTCGGGCTGATCATGGACCTCTACCGCTACGACATCTTCGACGGCAAAATCAAACCGGCAGACTACAATGCAGAATGGTGGAAATACGCGTACGTACACACGTCGCCTAAACCTCAAGCCGACCGAATTAAAGCCAACTTTTTACCAGCGCCCAGCAAAATGGGGTGGTCGGAGTTTGAGCCATTGCGGCCAATGCCTGCAGCTGTTTTTTACCACAGCTGACCAAGCAGTTTTTGGTCAGTCGATTGATTGATTGAGTTTGAACTGTTTTGGTGATCTTGTCCTAAATCAATGAATCAAGCGATATAAGAAAGAGCTGCACGCATTGGCCAAAATTGGCTCAAACTCCGACTACCCCATTTTGCTAAGTGCCGGTAAAAAGTTGGCTTTAATTCGGTCGGCCTGAGGTTTTCACCACGTGTGTATCCGTGGTCGGAGACTTCCGGTCGATTTCCTCTCATGTGTCATGATTTAATTATACGCTCCCTTGTACTCGGTCTGCAGCTTGGAGTACCAGGGAATCTGCTCGCCGGTGACGCGGTCAGAAAATGACTTCGATCCGGGCGCGAAATACCACATTCCCGCGGATGTGCCATATATGCGGTGAGTCCCTGCTGGTGTAGTTTCTAAAATCCAATCTAGCAATCAATTAGCAATTTATTAGTTACTTTAATATAAATGTAAATACATGGCACTTGAAACTGTTCTGGATCAATTCCATTAACTGGCTTTAAAATGGTTTCCTAAATGGTTTTACATCATCAGGTACTTCGTGAGCTTCATCATCCAGTTCCAGTTCCACAAGGCCATGTGCATCGCGGCGAACCATACGGGACCGCTGCATCAGTGCGACATTGACGGGTCCAAAGCAGCTGGAACACTGCTCGCGTAAGTACCGCGCGCAAGGCGGCACCTCGCATCGCGAAGTGCCGAAGTGACTCAAAGTGACTCGAATGATGTGATGCCTTGCAGTGAGACCTTGAAGCTCGGCTCCTCGGAGCCCTGGCAGATTGCCATGCAAAAGCTGACTGGCAGCAAGAAGATCGACGCTGGAGCGCTGCTGGAATTCTTCAAGCCCGTGCAGGACTGGCTGAAGGCGGAGAACGCCAAAAACAACGTCACCGCTGGATGGGAAGGTACGCAAACATTTTCATGCCCCATTCTCCAAAATATTAAACCTGTTATAATTTGAACTCATCCTCCTAATTACAATCGGGTTATTATGCTTCATTCTTACAGGTTCAGCTGTTTGTGAACAACAAGATGTCGTACCCACAGTGGCGGCGGGTTCTTCGGCTGCTCCGGGATCTTCTGCTGCTCCGGGGTCTTCAGCTGCTCCGGGATCTTCGGCTGCTCCGGGTTCTTCGGCTGCTCCGGGGTCTTCGGCTGCTCCGGGATCTTCGGCTGCTCCTGGATCTTCGGCTGCTCCGGGGTCTTCGGCTGCTCCGGGATCTTCGGCTGCTCCTGGATCTTCGGCTGCTCCGGGATCTTCTGCTGCTCCGGGGTCTTCAGCTGCTCCGGGATCTTCGGCTGCTCCGGGGTCTTCTGCTGCTCCGGGATCTTCGGCTGCTCCGGGATCTTCCGCGGGTCCGGGTTCTTCGGGAGTTCCAGTCCCGGCCACCACGACTACTTCAAACTCCGCATCGGGGGTATGGGCGTCATCGGTGCTGTTGATATTGACCGTCACACTTGGTGGCTTGAACGCCTGATAACCCTGTGTATGTTGTGTGGTATGGGTGATGTGTTGCAGTTTTCAGTATATACAGACAATCTAATGAGGTTTTATAGATTTTTAATTATGCCGACAAAGGCAGATTGCTTATCCGGTACAGTATGTAGTATTATATGTCCACCTTATCGAATTTGAACCTAAACGTGGCACGGAAAAGTCAACCACACAGAATTGAAATGCTTTACACCGTGGAAAGGTGAATTGGTTTTACTTACATAGACCGGCACAGACACAGACACCGACACAGACACAGACACAGACACAGACACAGACACAGACACAGACGCAGACGCAGA
>LRSR01004648.1:0-10130 GCA_001579985.1 Hypsibius dujardini | reverse complement strand
AGCCTTAAGATTCGAAGAAGTCAATTTTCAGGCGAACCTAATAATCCTCGAAACTGTCGTATTCAGACAAGTTAACAAGGCAGAAAGAAAGGAGGAGAGATTGGAAAGAGGAGATCCAACAGGGTATCAACAGGCAGAAAGCAACAATGTCGACAGTTTAATTCGAATAAAAATACAAATGTATCACTAGGGAAGGCAAAAACCTACACATCAGTGACATCATGAACAGAAAATATAGTTACTAAGGATTTTAATGTAGTCCTTTTCATTAACTTAGGCCTTTTAGTTTAGGTTGAGTTTAGTTAACTTGGTTATATTTCTGTTCAGATTCAGTTTTAGTTCAGATTCAGTTTGGGTTGAGTTTAAAGTTTTCTGCAACTGATAAACCAAAACTGAGAAACTTGTAACTAAGTTTTATTTCAGCCACAGACAAGTCTGAAACAGTTTTTTCCGACTTGCCTGTCATAAATAGGATGAGTCTGAAACAGTTTTTCCGACTTGCCTGTCATAAATAGGATGAAGGCACAGAAAAGTAGACACCCCCTCCTCAGGACTGCGCACCGCCGCTGGTGGTGCCGGCCGACATGACGCCCAGCATCTTGATGGTGGTGGAACGGAGCTCATTCACCAGCCGGGACATTTCCGCGAACTTCCGCTCAAAGACCTGCACGGTCGACCGCAACCGAGCAATCTCCGTGTCGGCTTCGTCCTTGGACGCGAACTCTCGGCCGTACTTTTTCCCTGTCACCTTGCCGGAACTGCCGTCGCTGCCGCGGGAGTATTTGATGGCGCGTGGTTGGGGCTTGCTGGTCTTCCGCTTAGAGCTGGAGGAGGCGTGCTGTTGGGATGAGCCGGAGGGAGAGTCGTCTTTGTCGCCTGTAATGAAAGACTGAATTGTAAAAGACCATCAAACGTTAACCATTGAGTGATTTCTTCGCCTTGTGAATATCACGGCACAAAATACAAACACGACAAGATGTACTGTCTGAGTGAATTTTCCGTACGAACTTTTGCGTGTCCATTACCGCTTGGACTAAAAAGTTACGTTAATCAGCGCCGTCTGCAGTTGATTGAGCGATTGTTGCGTCGACAAACTAGCATTAAACAAAGCACGTCGCTATTCGATTGATTGCTTGATTGCCACAGCCGACCACCCTCTCCTATTTTACCTCTTTCCCACCTCCCACCTCGAGGTACACTCCAATTTTCACACGCAAAAACTCCGCTTTTCCTCCTCCCTGACTACATTCCTCATGAGCCCTACCTTCACCGCCATAGTTGGCGTGTCCGTTAGCCTCTTTCTTGACGACGGCTCCCCCATTTGTACTACCATCCTGTGAGTTGTCATATTCACCATTTGTATCGTCGTCATCCGGACCGTCGGAATTGCCCCCGTTTCCGTTCATATCCTGCTCGTCCACTTCTGGGAAGGCGCCCGTGTCCCCGTCCTCGCCGTCCTTGCCGCTGTTCCAGCTGAAGACGGTCGGGATGGCCTCCTTGGTCAGGCGCAGCCGGAACCCCGTCGAGATGGCCAACCGCTCGATGTACTCCTCCTCAAAGTGCATGGAGCAGACGCAGGTCGTCCCGGAGATGGAGAAGTACGGCCCCGGGTCGCGGCGGATGTTGCGGATCCAGATGGCGCGGCGAGGATCATTCTCCGGGGGAAACTGGAAGTAGCCGATCGTCTGGCCTTTGCCGTCGAATTTGTCGCGGTTGGCGCGGTTGTTGCAGCCGGGCACGCAGCAGAATTTCCCCATCTTCTTTTTTTTCAAAGGATAAATCTAGGAGGAAAAGATTGCGCAATCATCAAGAGCAACAGCACAAAAAGAAATGGCAATTTCCGCGAAGGTAAAATTTTCTCGCACAGACGTGGCCAAAAAGCTGGACTGATCCGTGGAACCCTACCAGGCAAATTAGGAGAGTAGGAGTTGTTCCCACTAACCTATGTGGCTTCCACGGGTGATTGTTGATTAGGGGAAGGTTGTTGCCACGCAGAAGGCAAGGGAAAAATGGTGTATGTGTAGTTGTCTGGGAGATTTCGTTGTCTGCTGTCTGTATGTTTTGATTTGACGCTCTCTCTCTCTCTCTCTCGTACGTACCGGTCAGCGAGTCTTCCCAAGGAATGCGGGGGGAATGGGGACGTCGTGGCCCGGGAAAGGTTGGGAAGTGGCCTCTGCGCCCTTTTCAAAATGGAGATTGCCCCTGTGCCGCGTGGGTTCGAAAAACTGTATGTGTGTGATGAAGCAACCATGTGCGCCGCGTTAGCCAGGCAGACAAGACAGCACTTCGAGCTCTCTGGTTTCTGCTGAAATTTTCGCTTGTCGTTAGAATTGACCCGGCGGTCCAGATTTACCAGATAACTTTTTCGTCCAGTGTGAGCTGTGCCCACTATGATACAGTGCTATACAAGTATCTCCTGGGTGCTGCGCATACTGCAGTTAACGGTTGTCTACAGGGAGTTTGAAGCTATGCGCCGGATTTCAACCTGTTTGTTGTCGTTTCACTCCTCTGATTGTTTCAGGGCCATGTAACGCAATTTGTGCCTCTTTACCAGCAAGGTACTTTATTTTTAGGGACCATGTGGTTTTATTTTGATAGCAAAAGCGAGGGAACTGCTTTGAGAGTTGACGAAAATGGGCGAGCTAGGACGAGCTTGTCAGGGCAAGAAATGCGGCGCGATTCAATGACATTTCCAGTGAAGTTTGCCGTGGCCCATGGGTGAAATTTACGGCAATGTACGGCCGACGGCCTGAAGGCGCCAAAGCCTGGAAAGACTCGACGCTCGATGCGCTCTCTGCCGTGCCTTGGCTCGTGTGCCTATCGAGGGGCGGTCCAGAGGACGCGGTGAAATACAATTTTATCGGGCTCTCTGAGTCGTCCTCTCTCTGACTCTCTTTATCGCGCTCGCTGACTCAGAGGGCTGGAACTTTTCACCGGCTCTTTGGTCTTTCAGGCTGCTGCCACTGGCACGGCCTGCTGCCTACGCGTGCTTTCCAATGCACACACTTTGGTGGGGAAATTTCGTATATTTAGCTCCCTCTCCCCCACCCGCCCTGTCGAGTGGCGCGCCCTCCGAGAGCAGATGGTCGCAGTCGCAGACGCTCACACAAAGACTCTGTGAAAGGATGCGGTGGAATGACCGATTGACCGCTGGCAAGCAGACACACAGACAGACAGACAGACAGACAGACACAGACACAGACACAGACAGACCGGGCGCGTTTTATCAGCAAACTCGCTCGCCACTGGCGCTGACCAGTGGATTCAGTGGATTGTGTGTCGATTCGAGTGGTCTGTGAACACTGGACAGTTTCTGCTAGCGCCATTTACTGGTGAAAGTCCCGCTTCGTTAACCTCACACAAACGGCAAAGGAATTCGAAAAAATTGAAATTTAATACTAAGAGACAAACGACCGCCAAATTGGAAAACCACGAGGACCACCGGTAAAATAATTTTGAAAGTGGAAAAATATTTCCTACAACAAATTGAAGCCTAAAAAAATTTGTGGCACTTGCACAAATAGCGAAATGCTCAATGAAGAGCCTAAATGTTATTATTAATAATATCAGTATCAGCAATGCCGGTAATTATTATCGAACAATTAACAATTGCATGTTCCTGGGAATTTATGACCCATTTTTGCGTTTTCCTCGTTATATACGCGTGTTGAGTGAAGCTGATCACGGCGGGGAGCATGCTCAAAGTGACTTGACGACGCGTGAGTTTTATTTCTTTTTTCTAAACTCTATGTATATAATCAATCTGCGTTTGCTCTTTATAACTAAATTGTTAGAGCGACTAGTATCAATACGAAATTCAAAACAGAAAATGTTATTCAAACTATTTTTTCTCGTCCAAGAAGGAACGCCGGGCACGTCAGAGTGTGACCAAATACGGTGCCCAGTGTTCGTACTGCAGCTGGTTTGTTTGATTGATTTCTCTGCCTAAAGCCGCAGTTGTGCAACGCGCCGGTAGTTTATTTACTCACTCGTACAGTCAAAGTCCAGAGATTCGAACGGTCACGTGAGTTTATTTCTATCGAACCGTTTGCTCGGAGCCGGCCGTTGCTAGTTTGGAGTTTGAGACAGTAAAGTAGAAATGACACTGTGACGTCGTTCGAATCTCAGGACTTTCACTGTACTCTACTATTTTATTTGCTGTTTTTTACCACTCTCTGTTTTTTTAGATCATTATATTTCTTCTCCCATATCACCGGAAAGAAAAACTTGACAGCACCCGCATCATGGAATTAATCTCTCCCTTGACTGGACTGCGGCGGGACGGTCGTCGAGAAGATGAGATCCGGGACATTAAATGCCATTTCGGAGTGGCGAAAGACGCCGACGGCTCCGTCCTTTTTGAGCAAGGCAACACGAAAATTCTGGCAACCGTTTTTGGTCCCTCAGATGCGGTAAGTTCGTAAATAATAGTCGCGTTTGAAAAATAATGAAGACCGCTTCAATCAATCAATCAAGCGACAATGACGGGTTAAAGATTATATGCACAGATAATCAATCAATCAATCAAGCGACAATGACGGGTTAAAGATAATATGCACGGATAATCAATCAATCAAGCGACAATGGCGGGTCAAAGATAATATGTACGAATAATCAATCAATCAATCAAAAGTTACCAATAGAATTTGGTTGGACGGAAAGCTTGAGTCCTTATTTCAGTTTCTTATCATCATTCGTTCAATTTTAGGGCGAAAATGATGATGATGACGGTGATCTGGATCTACTGGAAGATCCTTCCGGTCTGGAGTGTGAATTCAAGCTGTCAGCCTTCAGCCAGCAGGACCGGCGAACGGGCCAGGGTGATGATCCCCGAGCGGATGAGTACAGCGAGTATATGGAGATGTGCTACAAAGTAGTGATGTTCCCGCATAAGAATGAGAATTCCGTGGTGAAAGTGACTTGTCAAGTGCTGCAAGCCGACGGGAGCCACCTTGCTGCAGCGCTGACCGCAGGGACGCTGGCCTTGATTGATGCGGGCATTCAGATTAAGGATTTGATTGTGGGATGCACAACGACGATCGTCGATGGCAAGGCGCTGGTGGATATCTCTTCACACGAGGAACTGCGTAAGTCACAATAAATTTGTGTTGATGGATGGCGCAACTTGTTGGTCTGTCTGCCTGTCTGTCTGTCTGCCTGTCTGCTTGCCTGCCTGCCTGCCTGTCTGTCTGTCTGTTTGTCGGCCTGTTTGTCTATTTGTCTGCCTGTCTGTCTGTTGGTCTATCTGACTATCTGCCTGGTTGTCTCTCTGACTGTCTTCTTGCCTCGCTGCCGGCCTTCCTGGCTGCTAGTCTGCTCTATGTTGGTCAGCTTGCCTCTCTAATGAATTGTGAGGGTGTCGGACTCTCCGACCATCTGCTTGACTGTCTCCCTTTCTGTCTGCCTTTGCTTGCTAGCCGGTTGTCTGTATGTCTCCCGTTCATTTGCGCGATCTAGCTTCATTTACTGATTGTAATTACTTTCGGTTCGTTTTCTAGAGAGGTTGCCGCAAGTGACAGTCGGTGTGATTGCCCGCAGCGGGGAGATCATCGTCATGGACATGAAGAACCGCTTCCACAAAGATTTGCTCAATCCCATTCTGGCAGCTTCACTGGCTGGTAGTGGGAAGATCTTTGAAGAGGTGGAGGCTATTGTGCGCGAGCATGTGAAGAATTCAGCACCAAATTTTACAACATAATTAGGCAGAGCACTAATGTACCACCTTGGAATCAAAACTTTCAGACAGATTTTGGCCATCAACAAGATCCTAAACGGCAGAGAATGATCGATAACTGAGGTGGAGCGCGAATCAGAAACGAAGAAAAGTTGCGGGAATGTGTTTAAAAAACGAAATAACTGGACGGTTGGAAAAAAACTCACTATAGAGGGCGCTGGCTACGCAGTGACTCATCAGTTTTCGATTAGTCTGCGACAGAGAGCCCCCTGCCACCCTGTAGCCCATTCCCGGGTACGGAAAGTCAAGTGGTCCATTCCAGAGCCCTTCCCTCGCATTATCCCGTTTGTCGGTTGGCTAAAAGAACAGTCTTCGCGAAAGATTTAGTAAAACAGTCTGTGGTAAAAAAAGCGTCATTAAAAAAGCAATAAGAAAGTTAAAACATAGAACTCCATTCAATGCTGAACGGTTCCAGTCGACAAAAGGAATGAAAGTAACAAAATAATAAGATTTCAAAAAAGACTACAATGTTCAGCGTCCTGTTAGCTTTCTCGATTCATTTCGTGCTCGTGAAAACGCATCTTGGCTTCTCTAAGTGGGGCGTTTCTTTATTCCGTTATTCGTGCGCCTCGTTCCTATCCGTCACAGTCCCGTCCGTCTGCGCTTGATGATCCGGCGGCTGTCGTACATCGGGAATTCAAACAGGCACACCTTCACCGGGAACGGTAGACGCGAATACACGGCCATCGGCATGGGGATCAGCGGACTGACCGAATTCTTGTAGTCCTGGTACTCCGGCAGGCTGAGAAAAAACAGACAAACTGATATTAGGCGTTGCCTGGGAAACTGTCAATCGTTCAGAAGCAAATGTCGGGCAGTCCTTACTCTCCATATTTCTCGTCCGAGCCGCGTTCTAATTTCGGCATCCCACTCAAGAACAGCAGCAGCAGCATTGTGACCAGCGGGCTGATTATTCCCACCCACATCCAGCTGTGGTCTGGATTGCGAGGGTCGATGATGCTGGTCTGGATTGTGAAGATGCCGAACCACAGCAGAATGTCCCCGAAGTAGTTGGGATGACGCGTCCAGGACCACAGACCTATACCCGTCGGCAAAAATTCGTGAACTGGACGGACAGAACAATATGCAGGCAACAGATTGAGAGGACAGGCAGACAGGCAGACAGACAGACAGCAGAGACAGACAGACAGACAGACAGACAGACAGAGACAGACAGACAGACAGACAAGAATTCTCACCGGCATCACAAAAACGACCATTATTCAGCGGATTCATACGAAACAGGAACTTTTGGTGATCAGCCACAGCTTCAATCAGGAAGCCCACAATCCACATAATTGTTCCCACGATGTCAGCTACCGTTCCAAACTCCGGGACTGGATTGGACGGCGACCCCCATCGGGGAGAGTTCACCTATTATTATTGAGACGGACAAATGGAACATAACGAAACCACTCGTAGTGCATGGTTTATGACAGTGCTGATTCGCAACACCTCGTTGACGTACCAGTAGCATCGAAAGACTAACGGAAAATACCCAGACAGCCTGTAAGAAGTGGTGGATCTTACAAATCTTATTTCCTACATGCTGCCGACACTTATGATGAGGTGAGTGATTGAGCGCACCTGGAACAGCCAGAACATGGCGAACTTGGGGAGGCTCTCTCTGATCCCGTTGAAGCGTTCATCAGTTCCTATCTTTATGATCCTAAAGAAAGAAGGCAAGAGAACACGCAATGAGAAACCGAACGTAAACTCCCGAAGCAATCAAGCAATCAAGCGACCAAGCAATCAAGCAATCAATTACCAATTACTAACCAATCAAGCAATCAATTACCAATCAAATGGGATTAATAATTGGCTGAATCATCAAGCAACCTGACATTCTCCGTGTTCACCTAACTTACCGGTAGAGACAATATGCGGCGAGACGAGTTCCCCATATACCCACCATCAGCGTCACTGCAATCTGGCGTGCATGATAGTACTGCAACACAATATTTTGGTTAAGAAAAAAGTTACAGCTTGCGCTTGATGGACAACTTGATTGGTGAGACCAGTTGATAAGTCAGACAAAGCGTTGATTCAGTTGATTGATTGACAACTTGATTGGTGAGACCAGTTGATAAGTCAGTCGAAGCGTTGATTGAGTTGATTGATTAAAACGACGATAAATTCAAAACTTCATCGTCCACTCACCTGGGACAGGAAAAAACTGAGGACGGCCAACACCACAAAATTGGCTCCCCCTGCCAAATCCGTTACTTTGTCGAATTTCACCACGGCCGCGATTATGAAGAAAAAGATCTGCATCCCCACCGTGACGATTGCGGAGATCGCCAGGTTGTCTTTATCCAGTATGGTGACCATTTTTAAAACGGAAATCTCGGCGTGTCAAGGAGCGGAATTTAGACTTGCGGTTGCAATCCAAATTCTAAACCAGGATCGGAATGATAGGAGTGGGAGAGAAATAAAGGAAGCGAAAAAGTGACGACTCGAAGGGGGCAATCGATCAACCCACAGACGCGGACAGAAACACAGACACAGACACAGACACAGACGCGGACAGACACAGACACAGACACAGACACAGACACAGACACAGACAGCAGACACAGACACAGACACAGACACAGACACAGACACAGACACAGACGGATTTAGCTAGATTAATTAATGGTTATGTCTGCTCGCATCTAGCGTCTTGGTATATCTGTTTCTGCTTGTTTTTTTAATTTGCTGGCCCTACGGTTTAGCACCCAGAGAAAAATACAGGGACGATAATATGTCTATTTACTCCCAAAACAGCTCAAAACAGATTCACCTTTGACCTCTCCTCAGGTAAAGCATGACACCGCGTGACTTTTAAGACGCGTCAGCGGAAAAATAGTCTCATATTTTACGCGGCGCGGCATCAGGCGGCATTCCCAGAACTAAATTTCACGCGGCAACCGGCAACACCGCCTGATGTTTCGGAGCGGCGCGGCACGAGGTGCTAAGTTAATTTGTTTCTTATTACTGTTGTAGCAATAATAATGGACGAAAATACAAAATTCCCACCAAAAGCGGATTCACACGGCGGCGCGGCAAAAAATTCGCAGTTTTTAAAGCGGTGCGGAGCGGCAATGCCGCTGCGCGCCTCTTCAGCACGTACCGTCCCATAGCGATAATTGGTGGCTGCTACCTCGCAGTTTAACTGAAAACCTCCCTCCAGCTGCGGCAACGCATCTGCAGTAGAATTCTGCAACGTCGGATCGATATTTCACGCACCTTGTGCTTATCTTGTGTCTGGCATTGTGTGTCTGTCTATCTGTTTTCCGTCTCTACCACTTCACCGTGCATTCGGCGGTGGTCCTCTGAGCACGTCCCGGTTTCGCTAATCGTCGCGTTTCTATTGGACAGCTTCAGTGACATGAATCCGGTACGATACTGTCGGATGCTTCAGACGCATCGTTCGAGCCCTCTTTTGTCACGTGAAATAGATCTAAGAAGTTGAACGAAGGCGTATTTTCATTTCAGCTGTTCCTTTTGGAAAGCAGTAAGCTGTTCCTTTTGAGAAAGCAGCAAGCTGTTCCTTTTGGGAAGCAGCAAGCTGTTCCTTTTGGGAAGCAGCAAGCTGTTCCTTTTGGAAAGCAGCAAGCTGTTCCTTTTGGGAAGCAGTAAGCTGTTCCTTTTGGGAAGCAGCAAGCTGTTCCTTTTGGGAAGCAGTAAGCTGTTCCTTTTGGGAAGCAGCAAGCTGTTCCTTTTGTAAAGCAGTAAGCTGTTCCTTTTGGGAAGCAGCAAACTGTTCTAGGAAGGTTCCCGAGAGGCTGCGAGCTTATTGTACCGGCCTCGAGATGCTCGTTGTCAAGTGCGCCACCTAGAGGGAGACGTTACAACATCTGGGAACTCCACCGCGTCACGAGTAGTTCTTCGGATGCAACCGAAAACGGTTCCGGCAAAAGACACAACAGTTTCTCACATGTCAATGCACATCGATCTTCGTGTATATTCGATGGTGTTTTGCTGTGCATGTATGAAAGAAGTAAATGGTAACTTGGCATCCATCGAAGCGAGATATTAATAGGCGATTTCACGTTGACAGACAAGGTTTTTCAGGCATTGGTATCATATCATTGACCTGTCGGATGGAAATGTATCCACACCCACATGACGCGGTATTTCATCATTGATTTCTCTGATACGACTGCTCAAACAGAGCTTGATCCGAATCCATCAGACCATCATGGCTACTGCAAAAGCTCATTTGCCAATATCATTGAAGGAGACCATCAAGGTCCATGTCTGGGGAGCAAAAATACATATTTCAACAGTGCAAACAGTCCCATGTTGCGCTTGCATGCTGGTAAATGAATGAGTACACTGTACATACCCCGACGATCAGTTCCCGTGTAAAATGAAAAAAACCGGCGTCCGGAAAAGACGAAGCCGTTGT
>LRSR01004645.1:0-46119 GCA_001579985.1 Hypsibius dujardini | reverse complement strand
GGAATGCGAGCGGTTCTCCGGCTTCCGGGCGGTCTGCCGACTGCATTCCGGAAAACGGTAAGGTTGCGCTTGTCAAAGCGGGCTTCCGCCGCATTACTTGTCTATGACATTGTTTGGGTGGGATCACAAAAAAAGTTGGTAATCACAGACTTGCAGACATGCATGAGAGACAGGCCAAAACCGGCAGGCACCGACAAAGTTAGCGATGAGTACTACAGGCCTTGATTCACCGACATCCGACACTCAGACAAGCCGCAGCAGCACAGTTACAGACAACTGAAAAGTTTAAATCTGAAACTGTCTGTGTCTATGCATGTGTCTGTTTGTAATTGTGCTGTGTCTGAGTTCATGTCTGTGTCTGTGCTGTGTTTTTGCTTATGTCTATGTTTATGTATGTATCTGTGTCTGTGCCTGTGTATATGCCTGTGTCTGTGTCTGTGTCTGTGTCTGTGTCTGTGTCTGTGTCTGTGTCTGTGTCTGTGTCTGTGTCTGTGTCTGTGTTTGTGACATTATCCGTGTTTATATTCGTGTCTGTATCCGAAGCTATGTCTGATTTTGGCCTCTTCTTCCTTTGCCTCTTAGTACCCTGTCTCATAGCAAGACTCATTTACACTACAGCTGCCAGCCGTACAGACAACCAGAGTAGTTATCCATCCAGGCATAGGCAACGACTGTTTGCTTAAAATCAGTCATATAACCAATAGTCCGGCAATAAAACGTAATTCATCGATCCCTGTTCTGATTGAACTGCCGGCCTTCTACACAGGACCAATATTTTATGATTAC
This sequence comes from Hypsibius dujardini, assembly GCA_001579985.1. Classification (NCBI taxonomy): domain Eukaryota; kingdom Metazoa; phylum Tardigrada; class Eutardigrada; order Parachela; family Hypsibiidae; genus Hypsibius; species Hypsibius dujardini. The sequence goes on along the minus strand of LRSR01004645.1, from coordinate 45,333 downwards.
CGATCGACATTCCCCATTAGGTACGGTAATATAATAAGAGTAATCATGCTGATTTACGTGATTGCAGATGTGGACCACTATCGCCAACCGATATATTTCTCAGCTGGCCTTCGACTGGGAGAAGGTAAAACGGCTGCTGCTGCACGATCGCTCCAATCCCGATGAAGAAGCCCTCGGCATTCAGATCCTCAAGGATCTCCATCGGACCGGGGTGACGGATTACTGCGGCGACCACAATGATCGAGAAAGGAACCTCTTGAAACGTGTCCTGTTAGCGTATGCTCGCTTCCGGCCGTCTGTCGGGTACTGTCAGGGCTTCAACATAATCGCAGCAGTGATTTTGGACGTCGTCGATAAGGACGAGGAGGAAGCACTAAAGGTACGATCGGGGGCACAGTTGGTTGATATATGCGTAACACCGGAAGGTACCGTGCAATCGGGAGTATTCCGTTTCCGGGATCGAAAACGTGAAAGATGGATTACTTCACTGACGCACATATATGCCGAAGTACTAGTATATAGAGCATCCGATACGGTAGTCGAGCGGATGATGCAATTAACATTAGGAATTCGATTTGCAGTAAAATGCAAATGGCTGTTTGTCTGAATGTCTCTGTCTGTCTGTCTGTCTGCCTGCCTTCCTGTCTGTGTGTCCTGCCTGCCTGCCAGTCTGTCTGTTTGCCTGTTTGTCTGTCAGTCTGTCTGTCTGTCTCTGTCTCTGTCTCTGGCTGCCTGCCTGTCTGTCTGTCTGTCTGTCTCTGGCTGCCTGTATTTGATGGGTTTTTGTAGCTAACTTCTTCTAGCTAATGTATGCTTTATTTTTTGTAGATTATGATTTACCTCATTGAGCACGTTCTGCCGCCCAATTATTTCGCCAACGACCTGGAAGCACTGTCCGTGGACTTGTGCGTCTTCCAGGAGCTCACTCAGTCCTTCATGCCGGAACTATCGCAGCATTTGGATGCTCTGCGAAGATATTCTATGGAAGAAAGAGGTTGGTACCATTACCACAAATACTATTCCCCGTAAACGGAGACATGCACGGTGTATTACGTCGCGTAGTCAGCGGAGAGCGTCAGCAGTCCGTGATGTCTCGTCACACGCAGCGACTCAATTGGTGTTTATTTAAGCGCTCCTTTGTCGCCCGATCGATCCGCGGGCCCCAAACATTTCCAAATTAAACGCAGGCGGTTTCGAGTTGTTTGTTAAAATTGTTATACTGTGAGACTGGCTGTGTAAAGTGCTCGTGTGGCACTCAGCAGGAACTAGACTACTGTACTATTGGGCATGCCCTATTTGCCCAGTAAATTACCCCAGGGCAAAAAAACCGGGCGACACTTCCTTAATTTGTTGAACAAATCACTTGAATATTAAATAAATCAATCAATAATGTTTAGTAATAGATAAAAAATTAAAAATATCTGTTACATACATGATAACGTGGGCTTTTTAAGTAAACATTTAATATACATCTACATCTTTATACGAAATAGCTCATCTTACTTTACTTTAAATTAAGTCAATAACTCATTACAAACTTAACAAACTGGCAGCTATAAATATTTAATGAATTAATAAATAGTTAATATTAAATTTGCATAAATAATTATAAAGATAAATTAATCCAATGTTTAAAACGCAAGATGATTTTTTATTTAATTAGGCATTAAATTAAAATGGTGAAATTAATTACAGGAGCAAATGGAGGATACGAGCCACCCCTCACCAACCTCTTCACTATCCAGTGGTTCCTCACCCTCTACGCCACCTGTCTGCCACAAGAGTCGACCCTTCGCGTCTGGGACTGTGTCTTCCTTTACGGCTCAGCCATCCTCATGAAGACCTCCCTGGCCCTCCTCCGGCGGCTAGAAAAGTAGGTTACCCTCAGACAAACGACCCAATTTCACGTCGACCGTTTAATTATAACCATCCATCATCATCCCCAACAAGGCAACATGAAGCAACGCATTTCCCAATTGAATTTGTCTGTCTACTCCCCATTTAGGTACTTTCTACCGATGGAGACGGCCTTTGACTTCTATTCCATCATGAGTGAGCTGCAGCAGCGCATGCTGGAAGGTGCCTTGTTCGGGCCGGAGGACATCATCCAGGAGGTCTTCGCGGGGCCGGAGTTTGATCTGCGCGCGCTTCGCATGAAGCACTGCAACTCGCCGCACGACCTCCGACCGGCTCTGAAGACCTACCGCTCCCTCAATTCGCCCAACAGTCTGAGTGAGTCGCCGGAAGCACGCTTGATCGGTGGGTTCGGCAGGCGTCGCGCTAATTCCGCGAACAAGTTCATGGAACGTCGGAGCAGCTCAGCCGGTAAGCTGAAAAAGGGTTCCACACGAAGCTGGGGAACAAGGTTTACTTATAGACGCGAAGGATAGATCCACAGCTACAGACAAAAAGACAGGTTAACAGACAAAAGAGCATAGAGACAGAAAGACAGACAGACGGACGGACGGACGGACGGACAGACAGACAGACAGACAGACAGACAGACAGACAGACAGACAGACCGATAGACAGATAGACAGGGAAACAAAGAGACAAACGGTCAGGCAGGCAGCAAGACAGACAGACAGCCAGATGGACATACAGACAGCCAGATGGACATAGACAAACAGATAGGTAGGCAGACCGACAAACTTGCAGACAGGTAGACGGACAGAGGTACACTGAGATGGTCGGGTAAGTTATTGGTGAAATCAAACTGAATTTCAATCGCTTGTTCTACAGATGCCGAGATTGATCTCGTGAACCTAAAGAAGAAAGTCGAGGAGCAGAAGAAGGAGCAGCTCCGTGCGACAGTTTCCCACAACACCACAGCGGTTCTTAAAGAGAGCATCGCTTCGCGCCGCGGGTCGCTCTTCGTCGAGCCGAGTCCGCTGTTGGCGATGCTAGCGGCCAGCAAGATGCAGCACCGGAGCCATCCCAACAGTCCGGACGGCGCGGTCCCGTTTAAATTTCCACTTGCTCAGACCGAAAGTGTCTGCAGAATTGGGGATAACTACATTGTGACATCGCCACCGTCGCCGGTTGTCTCACCGCTGCGAAAGTCGTCACGCGACAATCGTGTGCAGAAACTGCAGGTGGCAGATTAAAAAGCTGATTTTGACACAGTGTATTGGCCGATCTGTGAGTATAGTATTCCCCCTTTTGATTTTTCCCGCTTTCAATTGCCGGATATTTTCTAAACTTTTACCCCGTAACATTTATATAGATATGTATGTATAAAAGATTAAACATAGCAGAAACGCGCACAGAAATGCAGACGAGGGGCACGCTGGTAGAAAAATATCTCCTGTTGGTTTACGACGTCATCGACTGAGAGGATGATCCACTGTGAGAATCCAAACCTTGATCCGATTCGCCGTCGCTTGACTCTTCTACAGGTTGAGAGTACGCGACGACCACGCGATCGTTCATCTGAAAGTACCGAGCATCCTGGTTCACTGTCTGAAGTGCGGCATCCAGAGTGGCCCACATCTGTAAAATTCGAATTCGAAATATTTGAGAATTTCACAACGGGGCGTAATCCCTGCCTGTCTTGTTTGTTTGTCTGTCTGTCAATCTGTCAGTCTGTCAGTCTGTCTATCAGTCTGTCTGTCTGTCTGTCTGTCTGTCTGTCTGTCTGTCTGTCTGTCTGTCTGTCCATCTGACTGTCTGCCCCCAATCTGTCTGTCTGTGTATTTGCTTGTTTGCCTGTTGGTTTGTTTAACGGTTTGTTATTACGGTTGTCCGTTCAGTTGGACTGCCTGACTGCCTTGTGCACCAACCGTTCGAACAAGGGGATCCGGCCTATCGAAGTAGTTCTTCAAAGCACCGTACAGACTGAAGTTGATGTAAGCCAATTCAACCTTGTCGTCTTCCTCACTCTGTGAAACGCAAAACTGAACATTGCCACGGTGGTCATACGGCACAAGAGCCATAGGTACGCCCAATAATCTCCAGACATACCAGCGACAGCACTGGAGTAGTCGCGATGCTCTCCCGGCCGGCCACACTATTGGCCCAGTCGGAAACGTATGCAAAAACGTAACGGTGTTGCGCGTCATGCTCCATGAGGTGCCACAGAAAATCGGGGAAGTTAACCGGCTCGACGATGAGTCGGTCGAGCTGAGGGAATATCGGACTTTGAGAGAGAACGTAGCAGGAAACGATCACCTTAAGATCGGTCGCCGTGCCAAGTTCCAAGTAGAGATTGACGAGCGATCCCTCGATCACTTCCATTGTTCTGGAAAACCGTCGAGAGTTATATGAAACAGTCACACAGTTCGCTGAACAGATGACTGAAGAAACAGTCAGGTATTCAGACAGCCCCGCATTCGTCACATTCAGTCAATTGAACTTCAGATCCAATTCATCAGACATTCTGTCAACTGACTTCAGACATTCAGACAGCACAACTTCTGACATGCATACCAATGACGGTGCAGACAAGCAGAGAAACCACTGGTAATACATTTAGAAAGTAAAGGCACAAACAACTAGAAATAAGCAATCAGGTATCAAGCAACTCAATTCAGACATTCAGATAAGTGACAGAATAGAGGAGAAACAACCAGTCAGACATTAACACCATTCATGCTGGCACAGACAACTAGAGAAACAGCCGTTCACACAGTCACACATGTGACAGCACAATCAACCATAACCAGACAGACACTACCCGGTCAAGACTATCGAAGAAGAAGTCGTGAGGTAGTGAAGCAAGACACACGGGCAAACGTTCTTCACAGACAGTCTAGCAGGCCTACCTTTCAATGTAGGCCTCAGCCGATTCGTGGCCTTTCTGGTAGACTTTCTGCTCATCTGGAATATTTATCCGGCTCAGAAAGCTCCCAATCTCTTTAAAAAAGTTATCCCAGTGATCGTTCGACAATGTCTTCACCAAGGTAAGCCTGCAAGGTATTACACAGTATTAGACTGCCGCTTTTTTGCCCAGCGATTAGACAACTCTTACCAGTTGGCAAACTCCCTGAAAACGGAAGCACTATCTCCAATGCCGCAAAACTTGACCAGTAACAACGCTTCTCGATAGAGTCGCAGGTCCATCGCCGTCCGGTGCAGTCGATGCGCTAGCGACTCGTTGGTTTTGGGAGAGATCTTGGACGGGTCGCACCCGGTCGCCGCAAGACCGGCACTCGACACGCCGATGGCGATTTCCCGATCGAGATCGGCCACGGTGATGGTGGGGTTCCCCGGTGGGAAGAGCATCTCCATGTCGCGTTGCCGGAGGTAGGGAGCCGAAGTAACCTCATCTTCCTATAAGCAGTCGTCAGTTGTACGTAAACTGAGACGGACATGTTTAAGAACAGAGTATTAATTACTTCCACTCCGTCGAAGAAGGGATTTGGTATGCTTCCGTTGGGGCTGCAGGCCACAATTTCCCGGACGTTGCAGAGCTTTTCGGTGATGGCAAGGTAACGTGATGAGGAATGTGATTTCTGATCTTTTCCCGCCATCGCCAGACAGAGTTCCACCACTAAAGATCGCCAAGGTGTAAAATAGAGGAAAAGCGCCCCATGAATGGTAATGAATTTTCTCGATAGACAGCGACAGCGCACGAGCTGTGTGACGTTAAATTGGTCCCCCATCCCCTCTACTCGTTAGCGTGTGTCCTGCCTGTACCTCGCATGCCATACAGTCGTACAGCTTTCTCGGGTACAGCGGACAATCATTACGTCACGTGACCGGTGCGCTGTCGCTATCTATCGAGGAAATACAGTAATGAATTTATTTAGTGTCATTTAATTTCGTTTTAAAGCAGTCATAAGAATACTCGAAAAACTGGAAAGCTCGGAAATTAATTAACAATTCAATTTAGTTTTCGTTATGTTTTTCTATTAATAAGAGAAAACCAAACATTTTTAGCAAGCCGGGGAAAAATAGTAAACAATCAGGATTTCATTTAAATCGCTGATTAGTTAAATAGCAAAATAAATGCAGTTATTTTGATATCATCTATAATTTAGATTTTAATCTCGTGAGATCTGTAAAAAAAAGCCATAAACCAACCGTTCAAGCATCGCAGAATATGTATATATGAGCGATTGAGTCCAACAATAAAACATAGAAGAACTCATCAATCAACCGATCGATCGATTAATCAATCAATCAACTGATTGATCAAGAGCTTAGCACTGGCCAGGGTAAACAATGAAGCCGCTCATTGCTTCGCCTCTCCTGCTCTAACAAGACTTACTGTCAGTCCAAAGGTATCCGTCAAGACTGATTTCCAAGAATAAATGCAGCAAATATCTGTCGCGGGTGAATTCCGGCGCACAGCAGACTTGAATCAAAGAAGCCATGAAATCCTGCCCGAGTAGAGTGGCAGCTGACTTGATCCGCTCGGCAAAGTCAGCGTCCTCGCTGGATAGCCAACCCCACGGCAAAATAAGATCCGGCTTCATTCGCTCGATGTGGTTTGCCAAATGAATAAGATAGTCCTTGAGGATTTTCCGGCGTAGCCTGAAAAGCAGGTAATTAACGCCATCAATTCATCAATCAACCGAAAGAAAAATATTATATTTTAGATGGGTCAATCAATAATCAACCGTAGGGAAGAGTATGTTACACCGGTGCGCGTTTCGATCAATCAATGAAACGACCTAATGTGCGAACGGATTACCTTGTGTCTCCGCGAATGGAAGCGATGGTTATCAGGGCATAATCAAATTTTTCCTCACCCAGAAACGTTTGAATGTGTTGAATGAGCTGCTCATTCTGAGAAGCAAAATAGTTGCAAACGATTAAAGCAAGCAAAGGGGAAAACACGCGGCATTTTTTACCTTGACGGCGCTCTCGTGCGAATAATCTCCTGATGTGGGAACCGTCGGTGGGAATTCCATCTCCTTACGAGTTCTTATTTTAAGCCTAGCAGCCGCCTTGTAAATAAGAAGGATAAGAGGACTGTTCAAGAGACCTGAAACGACTGGTGAATGGCATGGGATGCTGTCGCAAAAATTACATTTTGAATTTGAACTACGGGGAAAACTCCGAATGATGCGCAAGTTTTGATTTGGCGCAAATGCTGCGCACGACAGGGAAAATAGGGCAAAACTGTGACGTGTATCAATCAAAATAGCCACAAGAATTCTTTTTCGTTTTCAATTTTTCAATTTTTTTTTTAATTTTTGTAAAAATTAATGTCAAATAAATTAAGCGATTTATTGCCGATTTTTTAAATTTAAAAAGTTGACAAACAATGAGAGAAGAATGTGCGAACGCGGCATTTATACCTTTTCCGAACTTGCGCAGCATTGGGAGTTTTACCTCGTACTAACTGACAGCCCAACCGGTCCGGTATGTGGAGTGCCGAGTGACGGCATTTTATTATGTTCCATTTATCTGCATTGGTTCGTTAGATTGATTGTTGATTGGTTTGACGATGTTGGCACTGGTCGTGCTGTTCAAGGTTTTGTTCGTGCTGGTTAACGGTTCCCGTTCTCGGGCTGGCTACTTATTGTTTACTGGTTATCGTTTCAACCGTTCTGTATGCGTCGCTTGGTTGATTTACGCCTACCGTTGAGGGATCTATGATTGCTCCAATCCACTCCACCCACAAGAACTGATAAGTAGAAATTTTCCTTCTAACCACTTCCGCAATTATTTTCGCATGTAGATGTGGTAAGAAGGATGGAACACCTGCCAGATCTCACCCGCTGGAAGAAGCACTGTTGTATGGTTTTAGTACTGTGAAGCGTGAAGACGATGTAAAAGGTGTACTACTCTACTTGTTTACTTGCACTAAAAAATCGACACGGATATATTACGGATTCATTCTTTTCGCATCAAAATGTCAGCATGAAAAGATCGCCGTATTCTACTGCTTCACACACGCCCGAGTTTCTCAACACATGGACGGAAAGATTATTTCATAATCCGACGGAACATTAGGATTTCCTCTCGACGAACGACCAAACCAAACCAAACTGCCATCATGTCCCGATCAGTACCTCGTTCTTCCCTCACTCCACAGCGTCCGACCGCCGCGGAAGTTGTCGTGCGAGAGGGTTTCATCTGTCCGATTTGCATGCAGGACCTCGGGACGATCGACGAACTGCAAGAACATTTTGAGCGCGATCACACGGAGGAGGATAAGTCCATCCTGCAACAGCTGAAAGGTGCGCCATGAGACAGCCCAACAGTTTAGGCGCTTAAAATGAACATTGGTCAGATAAACTTAGATCAAACACTTTGAATGGGTGACAGCTTGTTGACGGAAACGTTTTGACATCATTGGCCGTTTTAGAGCAAAGCGCGTGTTCTTCCTTCGTTCATTTGGTTGATTGAGTTGATTGATGAGTTAGTTTGTGTTGGTTGATTGATGAGTTGGTTTGTATTTGGTTGACTGCTGATTTTGTTTACTTTTTAACTCTGGAATTTCCGGGTACAGTGGGATTTTGTTTGCAGGGATGCTGCTGAAGAAAGTCGGCCGCAGCACGAGCCCAACTCCGGAACGGAGGAACGGCGGCGGTGGATTGTCGGACGATGAGGGCGGCGGATTTCACAACGACCAATTGATCACTTGGGATCCGCAGGACGACGGGGACGTGACCAGCCACACAGAGTATTTCCGCAAGATTCGCGACAATCGTATGGAGCGATTCATGGTGGAGACCAATAAATTGATTATTCGGCTGGATAAGTTGGTGCACGAAGCGCCGTCCGATCCCAGGCAACGCGCTGGTGAGATTTTCAATCAGACAATCAATCAATTGCCGGTTTTGATGAACTAGACCATTTCGTGTCGTGTAATCAGTCGTATTGTTTCCACATAGTTTTTGAAAAGCACTTGGCTTCTTGGGTTCCCGACCACGATGTCCCTGTGTGTCCCGGCTGCGGGAAAACGTTCAAACGGTTCATGCGGAAGCATCACTGTCGGCTGTGCGGATGTGTGATTTGTACGGAGTGTAGTCGCTTCCTAGACGAAGCATTCGTTGGTACGCGTGGTGATGGATGCCTGATGTAATAATGGGCTGTCGCCGGTCGGGTTATTTGAAGACGTTTTTCTTTTCTGGGAACTAGAGAGGCTTACGAATCCAGTGGGAGCAGCCTTGTCGCGGTCGGACGATTCCTCCCGGAGAGGATCCGACACCAAACCCGGCCCAGGCATGAAACGGTCCAATAGCAGCGAAAGTCTAATGTCCATCATGGCCAGCATGGGCAGCAAGGATAAAGAGCAGGTGGTGCGAGCTTGTGAGATATGTAGAGGCCTGTTAGACAGGAGGCTCAAGCAGATGGATGAGAAGTATGAGAAGACGGAACTGGAGGAGCTCAACGAGGTATGTCCCGTTTACTCCCGCTGCCACCGCATTCGGCAAGTGACAAGAATTTATTTTGGGTTCTGTGTAGAGAATAGTTTTCGCCATTTCCGATGCCGAAAACCTGTATCCGGGTTATCAGGAGATGGCAGCGTCTTTACAGTGAGTCAATGGAAGGCCTTGCAACTTGGAAATACTCCGGGTGGCTTGATCTGCATTATCATTTGCTTTCATTGTTTAGCGCCGGAGAGACAAATTTTCAGTTGCAACAGGCAGTTGAATTGAGAAACCAGCTCATGCGGCTCTTCGACACCGTGGACTTGTTCGGGTAAGGAGTTCGCTACTTTTGGACTCCTCTGTTGGACCTGGTCGATCCTTTGTTTGCCTCAAACAACAGGCAAATCACAGACTGTCTCTTTTGCTGTTTTCTGTTTTAGTTTGTACTTTATCCATCCGGTTTTTGCAGGAAAAGAGTCGCTGCCCTTCCGGAGACCACCAGTCCGGTTGAGCAGAAACTCCGCAGCAAAATCCGTATGAACGCCATGGACTTTCTCAAATCCCACGTGCTGTCCATGTCGGTGCTGCCTAGTCCAGAGAAGTGCGAGGAGCTGCAGCGCACTCGCCGGGAGGAGATCAAACGCAACATGGCCGCCAAACGAGCGGCGGACGATGAACGGAAGCGGCAGCTCTTATCGCGAAACAACCACCACGACTCGCCGTTGTCGGCGCGAAAGAAGCCGGACAAGCCGAAAACGGCCTCCAAAAATCCCTTTGATAGATCTACGCAAAAGGGCAGCAGCAGCAATCCCTTTGAAGAGGATGAAAGCGATAACGACGACAGCCTCAACCCGTTCGCTGCCGACGACGACGAGGAAGTTCCACCGAAGACGAAGAGACCGGAAACAGCAGGCCGGCAAAATGGTTGGGCCGCCGAGCCGGTGCGAGCGGACGAACTTGACCAGGACGACGACCCAGTGTTGCAGCAGATTGAGATTGTTAAGAAGACCATCGAGCAGGCCAAGCGGGCCGGCCGGATGGATGAGGTGTTGAGTTTGAGCCAGAACCTGAGTGATCTTACTTTGTTTTACAAACAGCAGGTGTTACAGCAGTTGTGATTTTTCTGAGTCCCCCCCCCGCTCATACGGTGACGGCTTTTTTACTGTTCGTGACAGAGATTTTTTTTATCAAGCATTCCACTCGATTGACTCTAGCGTATTTTTTTATACACGCACTCCGGCTGAACAAAATTAAGTGAAATTTTACAGTGTAATAATAATATTCAGACTTGTAACACGCCAACAAACTATTTCTGCGTAAGGGGAAAATTATTCTTCCTTTGCCTTCATCGGACTGTCAGGACTAAAGGGATCCTCGTAGTGTTTCCGCTTCATGTGGTCCGGGAAGCATATCACCCGCGGGCAGGGTATTTGGCCAGGGATCTCGCAGATACAGTGCCGCGGGAAGCCCTTGCCGAAGTTGGCGGGATTGGCGACTGTTCGGCGAGCCTGAGCTTCCGCGGAAAGAATCTGTTCCGTTTTACCGAGGGTCCCCTTCACCCGGTCGCTCACTTGCTGGCGCGAATGATCGAACACGTCGATAACCACTTTCTTCCCGCTTTCTGCAAGATATTATTTTATAAGATATTGCCGCTCGACAAGCAGCTTTTCATTCTGAATAAAAATATTGTTATTTTATTTAAAGTAAAAAACAATAGGAATCAAAATTAAAAGATATTTCTATTGAAAATCACTAAAAGTTCTTTCAAATATTCGGATATTTTTATTGCAAATCTTATTTTAAACGCTGAAATGTGGAATTGATTTCAAATAAAACACGTCTGTTTTTTGAATTTTTTTTATTCAAATTCAAAGAAGTTGCTAAATAATACTACTGCAAGAAAAACGAACAGGCTGTAGTAGCAGTAGTGTTTTCCAACCAATATATTTGGACCTAAATATCAGGCATAAAATACAGTCATAGAAGTCCACGTTGACGTTTATCTAACTACAAAACTTAAAACTGTTGAAATATTATATGTAAGATTTAAAAAAATCCTGATTTACAGTTCATTTCTCGGTCATATAAATCAATGCTTTTAGTAACTTTAAATAAAAAATCCAAAATCAATGAATCCGTTAAATAGATTCTCGAGTCGAAAGATCGACAACCTAGACAGAAACAAATCACAAATCAACAAATCAATCCTTCGCGCGACGAATCCAACGACATGTGCTGAACAAAACAATCAAGCAAGAGATCAATAAAGCGAGAGATCAATCAAGTGAGAGATCAATCAAACAAGAGATCAATCAAGCAACAGATCAATCAAGCAAGAGATCAATCAATGGTGTAAAATCACAGGAAAAAGACACCCAGCAAGACAAAGGGGAAAGCCAAGCTGCGGCTAGACCGGAACACCAAAAACACGCAGACGCTAAATGTAAACCACTTGGTTGTTCCATTCTGACGTTACGAGAAATTATTTACTCACCAAGAAAGGCTTCTATGTAGGGTGTCGGCATGGTGTTGACGAACGTCAACAGTTGCACGCCGGGATTCTGGTACTGCAGCTGCGGAAAGTTCCAGAAGACAAACTCCCTGACAAACCGACCAGATTCATCGATTACGTTATTTGGAAATTAAATTTCGTTCTGACATCTGACAAGGCGACTTCTGAAATACCTGGCGCCTTTGTGGGCAAGATCGCGATTGCGGTAGTAGACATTGACGATCCGAACCTGATCCCGCAGCGCAATCGTCCCTGACTCGAGATACTGTAGAGTTCTTCGGATCGGCGTGGGGCCTCTCATAAAAAATGACCGCGGCATGGTGGTGCGATCGGATGATGATCGGGTCGGATGGGACGTCCCGAGAAAACAAATGCTGAAAAAAAATCAATCTTGCTGTTCCGATTTTTCCCACGTAATCCAGGAACAAAAACCCTTAAGCAACACGAACAGAACTCTTTCAACAAGCAGTTCTACTCAGCCAATCAATCTATACACACACATGGCCACAATTTTGGGTGGCAGAGTTGGAGCCATCAGGGTGATCTGAGTTTGAGCCAATCTTGGCTAAAGCTTGCCACTGCCTTCTCCTGAATCTTTGATATAATGCCCGGCCCAGAGGAAAAATTAGATTGAGCAAGCTGCTCTAAATTCTGCAAAAGTAAACAAGTTCAATCAATCGATCAATGGAGTGAAGGCTGCATGGTCAGCTGTAGTCAAGAGCGCGTGCACGCGGTGACTTAATTCGGCTCGAACTCGGACCACTCATTTTGGCTTAAAGTCTGCCACCCAAATTGTGGCCATGTGTGTATTCAATCAACTGAACCAACATTTTTGGCCAGCTTGTTCCATGTTTTCCGACTTGTTCGTTTCGGCAAAACTAAAAGCTTGAAAAATTGAACTATTTCTTTTCTTTTCCGTTTGAATTTTTCTTTACCATCTCCGGCCGGTAACATGGCTTCACCAAAAATCAAAATGCTCTCCTATAAGATTCATGCCGCTTCAAGTTTCACGGAAAACTACCCACCCCAGTAAGGAAAACTTTCTGTGGAAGATGCCCAAAAGAAACATCCCCGTATATTCTAATATTTCATCGCTTTCATACCATACCACCTTCAACTCGTACTTGATTTTCCATGCTCTCTATTTCGCAGGAAAATACTTCAGAATCGTCCGTCTGATGCCAGTTGTCGATGGTCCTCCGACTCCAATTCACATCCGCAGTTTATTACGCTCAAACTCAACACCGTCTCCATTGTGCACCAACTCACTTTCGGAAAGTACGAAAAGATGCACGTCTGCAACATCCGGAAGTTTCAGGTGTGTGAGTCTGCCCGTTGTTTTGAGAAATATCCGACTGGAAAGAAAATGACCAAATAAATAAACAAACAAACAATCAATCAATAATTTTTAAATCTAAACACGAATGACATGCAATCAACCAATCAAGCTATCGATTTGGTGAGTCAATCAATACAGTGAGATACAGACACGCAATCATGCAATCAACCAATTACGCTATCGATTTGGTGAGTCAATCACTACAGTGATGTACAAACGTGCAATCAACCAATCAAGCTATTGATTTGATGAGTCAATCAATACATTAAGATGAGGTACGTTGACGTAGATTTACGGAGGATTGGATGAGTCAGGCATGCTGCTGCTGTGTGAGGGCGACCTGCGGAATGATTCGATCCCGGAAACTTTTAATTTGAAGACCATGGTGGGAGGGAAGTTGTTTCCGATCAATTTCCTGAAGATCGTCCCGACGCAGACGTGGGGTTCCAGTTTCAACTACAGCATCTGGTACGTCGAGCTGAGCGGGACGGATGACGAGAGGACCGTCTTGCCTGTTCTTTACACGGTCGCTTCAGTAAGTGTTTTGTTTGGTGCGAGTAAGCGAGCGAACGATCAAGGATAAAGCGTTTGGGCGTTTATTATTTCGGGCTTTGATCATCAATCAGTCAATCAATCACATGATGGACACTTGACGTGTGAACGAGTTTTGATTCGTATGGACGTATGGACGTGTGTTGTGTTTAGTTTCGTCAGGAGACGGCCTTCCGTATGTGTCTGAAGATGTTTCGCGATATGGGTTTGGACGAATGCTTCGAAACACTTCAGAAAAATGTGCCGGCCGTTTCGTTGGAACATCCTTTCCTGACGGACTTGTACGATGCTGTGGTCAAACGAGGCGCCTTCGAGGAGGCGGAAATTCTGATTGACAAAGCAGCCCAAAACGATTTCCTGAAAAGTATCACGGCCGAGCAAAAGGCCGTGCCAGTTTGGACGGAAATTCTTCCCGGGTCAGGGGCGTCGCCGGGTATGCGTGGTGGTCATCAAATGGTTCTCGATTCGGCCGCTCAAATGATTTATCTGTACGGCGGCTGGGATGGCGCGAGAGATTTGTCAGATTTTTGGCAGTACGATCTATTGCGGAAAAAGTGGATTCTCATATCGACAGACACAGAGCAAGAGGTTTGTGCTCTCGGTTTGTGTGCTGCCTGCCTGTCTACCTCTCTATGTATGTGTGTCTGTCTTGCTGGTGGTCTGACAGTCCCTCCCTCACTCTCAGTCTTTCTGCTTGTTTTTACGTCTGTTTATCTATCTGACTGTTATGTTTCCCTGCCTGCCTGCTTGTCGTCGCCTCGGCTATTTATTCATGTTCTATGTTGTTCCTGGTAATCTCAGTAGCCGTTTTATTCTCTTCAGGACGGCCCGTCAGCGCGATCTTGCCACAAAATGGTGATTGACTCGGACAATCAGACCATCTTTGTGATCGGCCGCTTTCTCGACGGACCGGCGCGAACCGGGGAGCCTCTGAAGAACGACTTCTTCATGTACGACATCCTGCGGAAGCGTTGGACTCAACTCAGTTCTGACACGTTTGCAGAGGGAGGACCGAAAGTGTTGTACGACCACCAAGTAGCGTTGGACATATTGAAGAGGACCATCTATGTCTTCGGTGGGAGAGTGGCCCAAGGAAAACCTCCAGGAAGCACTGCCGCGGTGGATAACGCGGCCACGAGTGGTCTGTACGCCTACCACATCCCGACCAGTACATGGCGACGGATTGAACCGGCTAGTGGTTCTCCAGACAGCACTGCCTTGAAGCCACGTATGGGACACTGCATTATATTTCATCCGGTAATTGTTTTGGTGCAATATGACTTGTTTGTTTATTTAAATACGAGATCAGTGGACCGATGATTTGTTAAACTTACAGACAAGTAGACAGGCACACAGACAGCCAACCAGCCAACCTGACAGACAGACAGACTGATAAACAGACAGATAGACCGGAGAGACAGATAAGCAGACAGACAGTCACAGAGCTATAGACTATATCCTACGAGATGACTCATAACTACGTTTAGATCTCTATAGGTGAAACGGCTGCTGTACATTGTCGGGGGTAAATACGACAAAGACCCGGTAAAAGACATGGTTGCCTTCCATGTCGACAAGGAAACCAGTCACATTGTCGGCAGCACCGCTAGTGGTGACACCAGTAAGCAGAACTTTATTTTCCGTTCCCCGGGTAAGAACTTGCGTCGGAGAACGACTGAACTGTGGGCTTATTGCAGTGCCGATTGGGCTTACCCAGCGAGCTACTCTGGATTTGGATCGGGATGAGATCTACGTTTACTTTGTAAGTCGATTCCTCATTCCTGATGGACTTGTGGCTGAATGTGCTTGTGCTGCTCGGCTTTATTCCGTTGGGCTCTAATCAGGGTTTCAAGTCTGCGGATTCGGAAAATCGCCAAAATACTTTGTGGACCTTCGATGTGGCCACTTCCAAGTGGAGCATCTGCCCGACGAAGAAGACCACTACGGTGGATGGCAGCCAGCCCATCGAACCGTCTCCGCGCTATGCCCATCAGATCGTTTACGACCCCACGAGTAAGCTGCACTATCTGTTTGGCGGAAGTCTGTCGGTGCCGAGCAGTATTACTTCCGTCAAAACTCGGCTGGACGACTTTTGGCAGATGGAGGTAAGACACTTGGACTAGTTAGTTTGTTCATTCGAAAGGCAGACAACTGTACAGGCACGCAGGCAGACAGGGAAAATGTAGATATACTCGCACAAGGAGGACCAGTTACGGACAGACAGACACGCGAGTAAACTTCCAGACATAATACCGGCGGACAGGACACAGAAACAGATGGACAGTTAGACAGACAGTCAGATAGACTGATCAACTTACAGACGAACATTTGAGGATTACAGAGAACCATCATGGAATTGTGCATCTGTTTTTCTTCAGTTGGTCCAGCGGCAAGCAGCCGATATTGCCCGACAAGCTAAATACGTCATCCGCAAGCAGAAGTTTCGCGAGCTTTGCTTGGAAGATCCCGTCACGGCGGTGCAGTACTTGCAGCGTGACGTCTCCGAGACGATCGATTCAACCGACGACGTGGAAATGAACGAGGTCAGTCCGCAACAACTGCTCACCAAGATATCCTCTAAGGGCACTGTCAATGTCCTTCATGTTTTCAGTTTCACGATTTGCCCACGTTGTTGTTTTCCGATACACAAGCAAAGACTGTGGAAGAACAGTCCGGCTCAAGTGAGTGCAATTGTTTTCTCATTCACTTCGGATTAGTGAGTCTCTTTCGTGATTATATGCCCTCCTCGTAGGAGCTCTCACAACGCAGCAGAGTCGCGTGGACGTCTTCTCGAAGTTGTGCAACTTCTTCCCGGAAGAGATGGCACCGCCGCGTGCAAATCTGATAGATCTCGTACTCCCCTGAAGTTCGTGTCCCGCTTTCGTCCAGAAGCAGTCACTTATCTGATGATGACCGTTTTAAAATCATAAATGAGTTTTTTTCCACACGACCCGTTGCTTTTACGTATTGATATTTATTTAAAAAAACCAAACTTTTATATGGTGATAAAATTAGAACTAACGCAGACAATAGCAATGAAATGCACGGGCAGGCGACGACAAGACATGCAATGTCGGAGCTATGTCTGAAAGTTTCGTTTGCGGCTTTTACTGTCCTTCGATCCCTTCATGGCGCCTTTCTTAGCGCCTTTAACAAATCCCTTGAACTGTCCAACCAGTTTGGCTTTTTTCCTAAAAAGAGGACAAATTTCGTTGAAACATCGACCGCGAGATGGCGTGGCGAGCGGAAAAATTTACCGTTTGTTGGACGACTTGAGATCCAACGGTATGTATGCGTACGGATCCGGACGTCCCTTCAACTTGACGTCACCTCCCGCTTTCTGCGCGGACCAAACAACAAGCAGTTAAAACAGCTGAGAAACTAAACCTACTGCCGATTAGCAACACAATTCCGAG
Organism: Hypsibius dujardini; assembly: GCA_001579985.1. Lineage (NCBI taxonomy): Eukaryota > Metazoa > Tardigrada > Eutardigrada > Parachela > Hypsibiidae > Hypsibius > Hypsibius dujardini. The sequence continues at coordinate 28,245 of LRSR01004645.1, read as the reverse complement.
AATACTCCGTACCTTCGCTCGGTATTCCGCGCCGGTCGCAACCTTCTTAGCTGGCTTCTCCTTCCGGGACGACTTCAACGGCCGGTGAATGCCAGATCCACCGGCTGAACAATCACAAAAAATACAAAATTAATTAATGAACCATTGCATCATTCAAAAAAATCACAAATGAGCTACAAATCTACTTCCAAAGAGCACGAACCTTGATATCCGAACGAACCATCGTCATCACCATCCGTATCTTCAGATCGATTTTTGCCTTTCTGCAGTTAAGCATTTGCTTGAAACAGTGATGGCTGGTGTAACCAAATTATTTGTCCAAACACAATATACCTTTTTGTCATTCAAGCTGACTCCACTCATTCGGGAGGACAGTGATGCGGCATCGTCATCCCGGTCGTGGCCACCGGCGTCAATGATAATGCGACCGTCAGGAGCCACTCGCACGTCCAACTGCTTTCGCTTGGACTTTGACGGCATCGTAGCTAAAACGAAGACCAACAATTAAACTTAAACTGGACTTAACTCAGCAAGACAGGATGAGACAGAAAAACAGAATCACCTGCAGACAGGCAGACACGACAGACAGACAAGAAGACAGACAATCAGGCAGATAAATAAAAAGACAGACAGACAAGCAGACAGACAGTAAGACCAACAAGGATGACAGCATATGCAAAATATGTGTTTCCATACAGCTGATTTTCTGCGAGGCTCTCGGGTCGGTAAAGTCGACAATTTCCTCATCGTCCTCTTCCGTAATGTAAACATTCCCCTTCTTCTTCTTCTCCCTCCTCTTGTCATCCACCGTTCCGCCATCCTCATCCGAACTAGCCAGCTCGTCCAAAATATCGTTGATCGTCTCCGCGCGTGACCGCCCGCCGATACTGGCAGCTCCAGCCCGACTCTTCCTGTCTACGTCTTCCTCACCACCATCCCCGCCACCATCACCAGCGATGCTCTTCTTGTCGTTCCGCTTCTCCTTCTTCTGCCGCTTCTCGCGCTCCTGCGTCTTCCGGATGTTGTTAATCAGCTTGTGGTCACTCTCCGGCACCAACTCCACAATCATGGTGTAGCCGAACTTCCTGATCAACACAGTGAAGAGGTCGCGAATCTTCACGCGGAAATGCCGCCGGAAATTCTCCTCCATCCCCGAGACGCTCTTCACCAGCCGCGCCACGTGCGGACCCAACTCAAAGTCGGCCATCCGGGAGAAGATCACTTTGAAGAAGCCGAAGATAGCGGTGACAATGTCACGGGTGTTGGAGGCCAGCAGGACATTCATATTGTCCATCAGCATGTCCACCATCGGTTTGCGGAGCTTGTCCCTGAACTCGTACACGGCGTGGGAGAGCGCGACGATGGAGGCGGCGACGCCGTCGGGCGTCCCGGCTAAGCCGCTCAGCATGAGCTCAAAATACTCTGCGACGTTTTCTTCCTCGGGTCGGCTCGAGTCTGACAGGAGGATGTTTCCGACTTCTTTAACGAGCTCAAAGGCGGACTGTCGAGCGTTCTCCGAAATCTCCTTCGTGCACATGACAATCTGTTGAGAGAGAGAACAAAAAAGGAATGGTGACTAAATAAAGAAAATGAAGCAAGACAATAACCTTATTAAAAAAATTATTAACAACGTTAAAATTAAATGCCGAAAACCGGGCTTTTTTATTTAAAACTGAAATCAATCTTGGATGAGAATTATCTTATTATGTTTAATTCAATTCGGGTTCGTGTTTAATTTAAATAAAAAAAGCTCCTATGTACTCTGCATTCACAGTTTTTTTTTTCTAGCAGTACATTGTAAGCACCGTAACTAACCTCTGGGAAGACAACTTTCAAAAAGGACTTGTCGGTCAAGCCACTTCGCTTCACCATCGCGCTGAGGCACCGAAGCCGTGCCGCCTTGGCAGGAGGCTTCGCTTCGCTGTATGCTTGAGTGAAGTCGGTCTTGAAGGTGTCCATGTGACCGGCGGCGTAGGCTTGCAGGGTCTCTTGATCCGACAGCAGCAGCTCCCCGAAGCACCGATATCCCTTCTTCTGCAGGGTCGCATCCGGACTGACCCAGGCCGTCCGGCAGAACGCCAGCACACCGTCCAGCTTGGCGATAGGCACGTAGGGCAGCAGAACGGCAGCCACGTCCACACAGGCTTGCAAGAGGAATTGGGAAGACTCGTCACCGTTCAGCTTCTCCACCACCTATGTAGAAAGAAAGAATCAACGAATGAATGTAACAGATGTGAAAGAGAGTGGAGGTCACTCGAGGATGACTCTGTACTTTTTCAAAGAGCTCGTCGATGGTTTCCTGAGGAGTGATCTTCAAGTAGATCTTCACTGTCTCCAAGGCGGCCAAGCGTTGATTAGAGCCGTCGCTCGTCGCCTCGGTGGTGTAAATTTGAAGTAATCGAGGAAGATAGTTTTTCGCGTACTTTGCCACTTCCGTCCGGTTCACGTCTGTAAACGATGAAACCAGCCGTTATGAACAAGTCACCGGGGCAATCAGATTTGCGAAATGAGTATCATACTGTGCATCTGCATGTCTGCATTCCTGTTTACCTAATTGCCTGTTTATCTGGTTCTGTCTGGTTCTCTGTCTGTCTGTCTGTCTGTCTGTCTGTCTGCCTGTTTGCGTGTCTGTCTGTCTGTCTGTCTGCCCACCTGTGCATATCTCTCTATTTCTGCGAATGCCTGCTTGCCAGATGCAAACATCTTTTGCTTCGCTTCCTTACCGTTCTCCATATTCTTTAAGACAAGAGCTCGAAGTGCAGCCATTACATCCAACTGCAAGTCGGGTCTCTCATCCAAAGCCTGACCGAGAATTTTCGCAATACCCCGTAAGCTCTGCACCAAAAAAAAATCAGAAAACCAATCAAGCATTATCATCGCAGACGATTCCCCAACAGTCTGAGCACCACAGTATACCTCCACTAAATCGGTAGGACGGGTGCAGAAGCCCGGGAGGATGGACCAAATCTGCCGCTGCAGAATATCACAGCTCTTTGCCTCCGAAGGCTCACCGGCAGCCGTGAGCATCGCACCTACAAACGAATAAAACATGTCAGACAAATTTTGCCGTAAATGGCCCGTCTGATGTCTTCGTACTCTTTGATCGCAACTGCGAGGCAAGGGGTAGAAAGAATGAAATAAAAAATCCCAGCTCAGTGTCCTGAACATAGTCGCGGAGGAGCGGGATCATCCAGCTGCGTGACAGATCCATCGGTGTCCTGTTGACAATTCCAAAACGAAAAAGTGAATTCAAAAGTAACCTCCGATCAGACAATCATTACATTTAATATTCTGCATCCTTACATCGCAACGTTGATCTTCAGCGGCACAATACGCAGGACTCTCGGTGCTCCCACCTTCCGGACAGCTCGTCCGAATGCTCGATCCAGTTCTGCGGTAAAGGGAAACTGCGGGCTGTCGCGGAGCAGTGCAACTTTCTCAAGCGACTAAATACATAACAAATACCGATATGAATGATATGAAGTGCAAAACTAAACTTTTGGTGCTGTCGTTCATTGTTGCCGTACTTTAACGGTAAAATTGCTGGCCTGTGCACCACAAGCTTCATAGAACTCTGTGAGAATTTCCAGAACCATGTTCCAGACAAGGTGATACTGGTAGGTGAGGCCGACTTCCAGGTGCTGGAAAAACTTCTGAATCGGTACCAGATGCTGCTGGTATGCCTCTCGCTGTGCACCGACAGCAGACAAGCAAGTCGTCACGATTTCCTAAACAAACAGAACAGATTACTAGAGCACTGTTATGCGGGTGTCTGTCTGTCTGTCTGTCTGTCTGTCTGCTGTCTGTCTGTCTGTCTGTCCATCCGTTGATCTGTATGTCTCTTCTTCTGTCAGCCTCCATGCGTCTGTCCGTCCTCTCATCCATCCGTTGTTTCTGTTGAAAACACGTCTATGACGTCGCATACCTTGAGCACTGCCGCGCTTGCAGCCCGAATTTCCGGTCTGTCCACCAGCAGCAATTTCATGCAGTCCGCCGAGAGCTTCTCCAGGTGGACAAAGAAAGTGCGCTGATCCTGGCGGTATAGATTCAGATAGGCCTGTTTCGTCGTCTCCAGCCACGGAAGCACCAACTGTGTGTCTCCTTCAGCTGGCTTTTTGGCGTATAACGCACTGATGATCAACGCGTTGACTTCCGCACTCAGGCGGGAGGAATCCGGCTGCGCAATAAACAGCCCATTGATGGCCTTCAGTCCCACGGTCCGAACGAGGGGACTCGACACCTGCATGCAGTCAAAAATGGCTTCAACGGCGGCCTTCATCTCATCCTCGGGGAAGTCGGCGAGGATGTCTTTCAGCAGGCCCAAAACGTGGAGAATGACAGAGTGATCCTTCGTTGCTGAAAGGAGCAGTTTTAATGGAGAAACTCATGCGTTAGTGAGAGAATATTTACCGTTAGAGTCCTGAATTGCCTGAATGCAAAAATTCGCAGTCATGACGGCCATGGGATGGACGGCCATCGGTTGGGTCCCAGTCATGACATCGCTGCCTTTGAGGACCGAGCAGACGCTACTGTGACATTGCTTTCGCACTTTCGGCTTGTGATGGTTGATCAGGGAAAGCATGGTTCGAAACACTGCTGCAGTAGAGGCGTCCTTCCAGCTCGCGGTGTCTTGCACTCGAAGAACGGCAGACAGAATTTTTAGAACCTAAAAATAAAAGACAACCAAATGGATCCACCAAAATCTTAATCTTAAAAGCATATTTTTGTTTGTGTTCGAAGTCCCCCACTTGAATTAAAAATATTACAAAAATAGTATTATATTTGCCTTCTCATTGTAAACGCTGAAAATAGGGCCCTCGTTTTAAATACAACGATTTTTGTATTTAACCATTTTAAAAGATTGTGCTGAATTTTAACAACATTTTATTTTACATTCCGCGTAAATAAATTGGTAAATAAACAAAGCATCAATTTTTCAATCAGCTAGCTGAGTGAATATTCCTACCGAACGCATCAAGGAATTATTCTCGGACTGGACGTTATCCGACAGCATCTGCACCAGCGGTTTCATCACATGCGCGCCCTGCTTCCGCAAGACGTTGGCCGGCACCCGTTTGATCAACAAACCCAACAGGGATAAAACGGCAGTCCGCGAGTCCACCGATTCGACTGTGTCCAGAGTCGTCAGCAGCGCCGCGAAATACTCTGTCTCCGATTCCTGACCATTTCGCTCCTTGATCACCTCAGTGATGGCGGCCAGAATTGCCAGCATTTCACGGTGGAGTTTCGAGTCGGCGGACCAGATGCTCTGCAGCCGGCCGAACGAGGTGATAGAGCACTGGGTCCAGGCGCTAACGTCGGTTTTGAAAGTTTCCACCGTGACTCTCGATGAATGGCTCTGGCTGTCGGCCATGGAGTCGGAGTTATTGCCCGCCGAAACACTGGCCAGTCCAGGACGTCGTGTGTCGGCCTCTTGAGCTGAAGAAAAGGAAGAACAAAAATATTACCCACATGCCAATCAATGAATCAATCAACAGATGAACAAAGCGAACATGACTGCTCAATCAACAATCAATCAACAAATGCGGTTATGTAGCCAATAGCTCAATCAACGGACCTCTTAACCGCGTATCAAGATCACGCTACTTTTCCACTTTTGCTCACCCAATTTGTACTGGAAAAAGGAGCCCTTAGCAGCAGATCGATACGTCCGGGTAGTGGGATTACTACTGCTGCTTTCGCCCTTCTTCCATTTTAATCCTTTTCCCTTCGTATACTTGCGCATTTCCTTCCCCATTTTGCTGCCGGGAGGAGAAAAACAGCAGAATAAAAATCCCCAACAATAATAACGGCCACGGTCGACACTCGCAAACGAGATCAAATTATCTTTCTGTCAATATAAAAATCTGATGAATCTTCGCCCGAGAGAAAGAAAGGGATGCGTGAATTTTTTTCGGAGTCTAAACTCTTCGAGGAACCGGTGATCCAAAATATTGCGAAATTTAGCCCGTTGACGGAGAAAATCGGCTGTGGAATGCAATTCAGAGGAAATGGCTTAATATGTTCCGAGGCATTTGGCGAGGGTTAACGCTCGGCTGCAATTGTTTACATTGTGCCTTTTCTCTAATTTTCTGCAATTCGGTTTCTACTGGGGTTGAAGAACAAAAAAGCTGGGATGAAGGAACGGAAAAGCTTAGTTGAAGGAACGGAAAAGCTGGATTGAAGGAACAAAAAAGCTGGATTGAAGGAACAAAAAAACTAGGTCAAATTCAACTATTCGCGGGGATAATGAATGGTTGATTGATGGATTGATGTTTTCCCCTCGCTCACCGTTTTGAATTCAAATCGATAATCTCCAAAATCCAATTGAAAAATCTCTATATTCGCTGATTCCGTTTTTCTGCCGATGCTTTTAAGCATTTTATAGATTTCGTTTTCTCCAACCAAGAGGCGCATCATGAGTCTCAGTTCGCGCCTGCAAAACGTCACGCGGTCCGGTGTGCAGTGGCGATACGGAGCGATCACGGCGGGCGTTTTGGGCACGCAAGCACTCGGGTATCTTTGGTAAGTGCTATTACTTATAATCCGTCGTCAGCCCGTCGTCTCCGTAAGCGTAAATTGAGGGCGAAATAGATTTTGTGTTTGGTAATCCGGTAGGTATTCGCCGAGTGCGCTCGGCCAAGTGTGGGGAAGCCGCCAAACCGCTAACAACTTTGCGCTTCTCTCCTCCGCGGAGAAGCAGACCCATTGCATCCTCAACATCGTAGCAGACACGGGACTGGCCTTCGTGCTGCACTACTTGTCGGAGTGAGTTTCAGTTTCGGTTTTTTATTAGCCGGTATTATGGTCGAAGTCGGAGAAATCAAGCCGGGTGTGTGCACTGGGTAGTTGGTTCATTGACTACATTGATTGATCGGTTGATTGACCGGATTGACTACGTTGATTGAACGGGTTCGCACGATTTATTTTGCCCCTTTTGGTGGTGGTTTGATTGACTGATGAAGTGGAAAGATATGCCATGGATCGACAACAGATGAGGTCGGTCGTTTGTTTTCGGAATGTTTTTTGGAGGAGGGCAGATTGATTTTTCGCCCTTTTTTCCTATGAACTTTGTGGATATGAATAATGTGTGTAATATTTCTTTCCAGTCGCTACTTCCGCCCCGCCACGGTCCAGGACGCCTTCTTCTTCGCCGGAGTTATCGCGCTGGTACAGACTCTGCCTCAACTGGCGCAAGTCATTTGGGGAAAGCGAAAGCTGGATGGATTTGTCATTGATCAAGCCTTCAACATCCTCGGTATCTTCATCAAGTTCCTCTGCATCCAGAACATCAAATACTAAGACGACGAATGAGAAAAGACCGTGTTCCTGCACCCGACGTGGGAGCTTAAACGTGTGGACTAGTGAGTTGCAGTTTGTCAATCTGTTGAGTCTAATAATAACTAGCTACAAGTATCTTACTGGGGCGTCTATGTGCTTTGTGAATCTCACAGGAAGGATGTGGCGGTAAATTGAACCCCGTTTTCTCATTTGTGTATATTTATACTGCAATGCATATTTACAGTAACTGAATCTCACAGAAAATGCTCATGTTAAGGCTCCGCTACAGCATCTGGTTTACCCTTACGAGATGCCTTCTTAGCCGCCTTTTCCGCCCGCCACGCGGCCTTCCGCTTTTGACTGGCTTCCGGTATATTCAACTCCAACGTGGCTTCAACGTCGGAGGTCCGAACTAAGTTCACAGAATCAGTAGGCCCTAACGAGCTGGCGTATTTCGAGAGTCGCTCGTTCTGGAATGCTAGGGAAACAGCTTGGTCTTCCGTCAAAGTTGCAAATTCAGCTGCAGGAACTTTGACTGTGGCTATTCGTTCCCCGTCAAGCTGAAATAATTGGAGGGATGACACATGAATTAACATGGGGGACACAGACGAAGAGATGGACAGACGAGTAAACAGATAGTAAGGAAGACAGACGAGACGAAGAGACAGACGGAGAGAGAGCTACACCGCATGACAGACAACATACTGACAGACAGGCAGGCAGGCAGACAGACAGGTGGGCATACAGTCTGATAAACAAACAGACAAACAGAAATACAGGCAGATAGGCATAGACAAGATAGACAAACGAAAAGCCAAAAAGACAGACAAATAGACGAATAGACAGACAGACTGGCAGACAGACAGAACCAGGCCGGTTCAGACACTATCTACAAATTACCCACCAACCTGTATGATAAGGTCCAACTTGCAGGTTTCATCCATCTTGGGCCAATCACTTTCCCACACCTGCTTATGTCCAGCTTCCACAGCCATAATCGGCACACTGCAGGCACCTGTCCAAAGTTCAGCAGCGAAGTGTGGAGCGAAAGGAAAGAGCATGGTGATGACGTCGCGCAGGTTTGTCCGGAACTGAGGACTGGTCTGCATCATCGAAGACGGCACTTTCTGCAAAAATAGTGGTTTAATTAATTAATTACCTAACTGTGAAATAAGACCATCCAACGTACCCGTAGGGATGTGGACAGGTTTTGAAGTTTCTTCAAGGCCATATTGATGCCGTAGTACTTGTCCAGAGATCCGTCAATCTGCAATGGCCGTGATACCGATAAAGTGGCATCGGGTATACCAATACGTTTCAATCCGACCAAGCTCACATTTGGAAAAAAATTTACTCACCTCCTTCACATGGTGATTCCGACTTTCCGCCAATTCCATCTCATGCCGATCTTCCTCATCCTTACTAATCGCAGCAGCTTGGTATTTTCCAGAGTTCAGTCCAATGTAATCATTAACGATCAGCCACAAGTATAGCTCCCAGTTAAGGAGGCCTTTGAAAACTAAAAACACACAGAGATGATAAATCAGCACGAGGATTTCTGTAAAGCCATACAGAACTAAAACAATCAGGATTTACGAAAAGGATCCCATCGTCGATGTGATCGCGGAGCCACGTTGCCTAACATGAATAAGCGAGTAGCATCAATTCCGTATTCTGCGACCGCATCCTGTGAACGGGGTTGGACTATAAATCAGCATGATTAACGGACAGAGAGACAGGCAGACAGATGGACTGGCAGACAAACATAAAATCATACAGACAGATAAATATGAGAAGATAGACAAGATGGACGATATAATTCAACACTCACATCAGGATCCAAGCCGTTCATTTTAGATTTGCTCATCTTTTCCCACTCCTCTACAATCTCATTGCCGGTTCCTTTACCCACTGTCTTCCCACCTAGTATGGTGAAGAGCAAAAAATAACTATTCAACAAAGAGAACACAAGAGTAGTTTGCGAAATTCAGCCGGCAAAGAGCTAACTTGCCAACGATCTCCACTTCGCTCGCGGTGAGGTATCTTCCGGTCACCTTATCCTGATAGCTTTTGCCTTGCACGAAACCTTGTGATAATAGATGATCAAAGGGCTCCGGCTGCGGTAAAAGTCCTTGTCTGTGCAGAAAGTATCCAATAAAACGAGCGTAAAAGAGATGCATCAATGCTGTAAAAACACTTCGTTATTCGCAGTTGTCAATCCCAAACTATTAACATAAACAATGAAGGCCCTACCATGCTCTTTCCCGCCTATGTACAGATCTACAGGCATTCCTGCCATCGCTGCTTCCCGTGAGAAGGGAACTGATTCATTCTTTGGATCCAAATAGCGCAGGAAGTACCAGGAGGAGTCCACAAATGTATCCATGGTGTCGGTCTCCCTTTTGGCTGGTCCGTTGCATCTACAACAGGACATCTTAATGACGTATTCAGTCATGGCATCCACCTGTCTGGTTTCAGTTTCTATATCTGTCTGTCTGTCTGTCTGTCTGTTTGTCTGTTTGTCTGTTTGTCTGTTTGTCTGTCTGTCTGTCTGTCTGTCTGTCTGTCTGTCTGTTTATCTGTTTATCCGTCTGTTTGTTCCTGCCTGCCTGATTGTTTGTCTGACTGTTTGCATGCCCGTAGGCAAAGTGAATGGATTCATTAACTTTGCCGTAAGTCAATATGGTTGCCTGCCTGTCGCTTGGACAGCCAAACAGCCAAAATGTCTGACTGCCTTAGTTTAGTTTAATCTAAAAGAAACATACTTTGGACAAACCGTATTGACCCAGTCCACCTGTTGCGCCAGCAACGACCCACCCCTTGAAGAAATACTCTCCAGAAGTGGCAGCTTCACCGGCAAGTCCTCAGCAGCTACCGGAACATGCCCACACCCAGCGCAATGAACAAGCGGAATCGGCGTTCCCCAATACCGCTGCCGAGAGATCAGCCAATCTTTACACTTTGAGCTAATCGGAGTTGATATAAACTCCTTTCCATCCGCGACAATCTTCGCAGCAGCTGCGGACGTGGACATCCCCGACAGCCCAACAAATCCCTTAGCAATGAGGCCGTCTGCCGTTAAAAACGACCTCCAAGTCACACTGTGAGAGGCTGCGAAGTCTGCATCCGCTTCGTTTAAGTTCGGCACGCCAAAGCGCGCCTCCGGGTCCAGACCGACTGTCCGCCGTTGTGTCTCCTCCACTACGAAAACGGGGAAGAACTCTCCCGTCAGGGGATTTCGACAAGCCACATCGAGCGATTGAGCATTTTCGCTGCGATGCTTCGCACACATTTCGTGATCCGGCGGAACAGTCAGAAAGGCCGTGCCCAAGAGTCCCGGGAGATTATCCGTAAAGACCGACACTGTGTCCACTGCTTTCGTTCTCTGCGCATCCCAAACCTCAATCTTCACTCGATGTCCCGTGATTTCGCCGATCCAGTTGCGCTGTAGGTCGACCACGTCGAACCAATTACTCGGAACGGTGGCTAATCCTTCCTGCAACGCAGCGGCGTACTCGGACGTCTTAATGAACCACTGTTTCAGCAGCTTCTTCTCCACCACCGCGCCTGACCGCCATGACCTGCCGTTTTCGTCGACTTGTTCGTTGGCGAGAACAGTCTGGTCCACCGGGTCCCAGTTGACGAATGCCTGTAATGCCAGACAAACAGTTAAAATTAGTGATGTTCAAGTCAAAGAATCGAGAGCGCTATTTAAAAGCATATTTTAATTTAAATTCAATTAATTTCTCTTACCGGTGGGTTAAAAAATATTTAGTACTTTATTTAAATTCTGACGTTATTTACCAAACAACACTAGTCAAAGTTTAAGGCACCACTGACGGCGACAGGGCTTGCCTCTTTTTGGTACACCAGCCCAGCGTCCCACAGCTGAAGAAAAAGATGCTGCGTCCACCGGTAGTACGCGGGATCGCAGGTTCGGACTTCACGATCCCAGTCGAAGTCGAAACCCATATTGATCAATTGCTGGCGCATATGAGTGATGTTGCTTTCGGTCCATACGTGTGCCGGCATACCTTTCTCCACGGCGGCGTTCTCCGCGGGCAGGCCAAATGCATCCCAGCCCATCGGATGGATTACCTGAGTTACAAAGAAGGCAAAGAAAAGAATTTAAAGGCAGCAAGGGAAAATTGCGCACCGCATAGTTAGATATGGTATTCAGGAAACCCGCTTTCGATTTTTGATAAAATATATTTTCATTTTTATTTAAATTCTAAAAATATTGTATTTAACCGTTTATTTCTATTTGCTCATTTATAATTTATTTCTACAAATTAAATTTCTTTACTGCTTCCTTTTATATGATTTACTCACTTTAGTTAAATAATTGTTTATATTTACTTTGTTTAAGTATTCATTAGTTGTTTATTAAGTTTAAATGTATAAGATTATGCTTTTTCTTTAAATAAAATTAAAAGCGAATTTAAATTCAGTTAAAATTTAGTTCTATTCAATCACTACTGGCGAAGTGCATGTACATGTATTGCCGCGACCAATTGTTCCTGTTTTTTAGACCCACCCGTATATTATGACTGCACCCACTGTGCTTGATTGCAGGCATATTATACGGTGGATCTAAAAAGTAGCACCAATTGGTCGCGACAGTACAGTACCTCATAGCCCTGCAGTTTTCGCATTCGAGCCATGCTGTCGGAAATGGCGTAAACTCGGACATGCCCGAGATGCAGCTTCCCCGAGGGATAGGGAAACATCGACAGCACGTAGTATTTTCCCCGTGATCCCTGTCGATGCTTGACGTTGTGGAGAATCGGTTTCCAATAGGCTTCCAAATCCTGCTTGACCTGGAGGGTTAATTTGGGCTCCTGCAAACAGTAAGAAATCGAAATCGGTTAAATGAGCCAATCAATTGAGAGAATATAAGGGCGAATATTTTGGCGTGAATCATTCAATCAAGCCATGCAGCGAACGAGGCCAAACAGCACTCACCCATATGCCGGTTTGATTGAAGGCCGTGCGTGCTGGAATCCATCTGCAGTCGCGTGATTTTGACAGCAGAAAGCCAGCGCGCGTGAGAGGCGGTTTAATGATTAGCAATGGCAGAACCACCATTGCTACTTGAACTTGACTTGCAGTTGCAGACATGAAAAAGTAAGTAAAATATTAGATATATAAAGCTGTATAAAACAGCTGATGCAATGCCGCAAAACCCAGTCAACCCAAGATCAATCAATCAACTGCAGCAATAGTTCTACTAGTAATATAATCAATCAATGAGCCATCCATTCCATCCGCTAGTGTTTCCAGTAAATCATATCTTGTCTCCACTGGACCTTCACACTGCCTATCCCCTGGGCAATAATTACTACACTTGAAAATTATTAGATTCTACAGTACTGCGTTATTTCCAGTTTTTCGCTGATTCTTACTATTTGAGACGATTATATGCCAAGAACCATTTACGGCAAATCTTCATACCACTGGTGAACTATATTCTTCTAGCAACCATTGGGATTCGAATTTTTTCCAGGACCTCAATATCGGAAATAAATCTTACGAGGAAGGACGCAGTCCTGTTTCTGCGTACCGCTAACCGCTTCAGATCATGGCGGCGGAAGGAGATGCCCAGACGAGCAAGGTGAACACGGAGTTGATCGTCAGTGGGTTTAGTAAACTGCGTCAGGAGCAGGCGACACTGGGAGAAAAACTTGCTGAACTGGAGGCCGATCTGAATGAGCACACGTAGGTGTTGTTGTTTGCTGCTGTCTCAATCAACCGATCAATTTACGATTCATTTGACAGTGCTTACGTCGATCTGTATTTTTACTGCACTAATAGATTGATTGATTGCATTTACTGGCTTTCACTTGATGATGGGTCTTGAACTTTTGTGTTGTGACATGATGAGATCTATTGATTTTTGATGTCATGAACTTTCTCAGGTGAACCTGAAAATGTCTTTTAGAATTGGAAGCACACCGTGTGGCCGCTTGTGTACTACCAGCGCCAAGCAGTAATTTAAGAGCATGGAAGACGAGAATGAAGTCCGTATAGGTCGTTGTATCTTTGTTGGTTGGTTGATTGATTACCTGCTACAAGGATGATTCAGAAGTCAATGATGCGTGATTACTTACTTGTGTTGTGGACATACGTAAATACTATTTTGCTCTTTTGTTGCTGCAGGCTAGTGCTGCAGATGCTGGAGAAATTGGAGCCCGATCGAAAATGTTTCCGGCGTGTCGGCGGCGCCCTCGTGGAGAAAACTGTGAAGGAGGTGGTGCCTGCAATAGGGACAACTAAGACACAGGTACGCGTTCCAATTATGAACTTTCAAATCGAATACGAAAACTGTTTGTTTCTGGCATATTGTTGCACAGAAAGACAGTACCGGTCCGGCCGAGATATCTTCGTGTTAACAAATATCGATTGATTGCTTGATCAAGCATCTTTTGATTGATTCTGTAAACTGTTTTAATTACCGGAAACTGTATTTAGTACCGGTATATACGTGACGTTTAGATTGTAATTTAGCTCATGTTCGAGTTCACTTTCGTGGCAAACAGCGGCTGTTTGAACGGCACTAAGAATATAATCCAGACTCACAACTAGTCAGTCCAACCATTACTTCATATGCTACTGTCAACGACAAGATTGAGCACACTGGTGTGTCCGGGGAATGGACAAAAGGAGCGAGGCAGAGGGTGGTTTTCAAACAATCGAACAATCAACTACCTGACCATCCCCTGCTCCATCCCTTTTGCCCATACCCCGAACCCTCCAGTATACTCAAACTTGTCGTTGATATGCTACTGTTTACTAGTATACTGTAGGTTAGCCTCGCTGTGAGCATGTCGTTTATGGTTTTAGATTACGGCCACCTTGAAGGCTCTACGCGAGCAGCTGGACACCAAGACCAAAGAACTGCTGGAGTATAAGAAGACCCACAGAATCGTCGTCCGCGGAGTGGATGCCCCTGATATGCCCTACGATGAATTAGTCGCCTCATGAATTGTGATGTGACTCAGTCTCTTTCTCTCTTCCCTTTTTTTTACAAAAAATGCCGGCGATATGGATTTTCGAGAATGAGAATATTTCTGCTCTGAAATTTGGTGTGTTCAGAACTTCAATTTAGATCGATCCTGTTTTCATCAGTGTAGGCGCTTCATTTGTAACGAAACGTCGGTACGCAACTTTCTCGCAGGTAGAAGCTCTCTTTGTCTGGTTATGTTTGCTTCGCTCCGCATTGCATTTGTTTGTATCTCTGGGAGGTTAAAGGTCGATCATTTCGTACTTATAAATAAAAGGTTATTACTTATTAGTAATAACTTATTAATGAACTGTGCAGACGCCGTGCCGTGCCATGCCGATACTTCAGTACTTGTGGATACTATCTAAGATCAATCAATCAGCGAAGAGAGCGCGACCTGGGAAGTCTACCGCGCCTAAAGCCTATCAATTCACACACTGCTCGGCGATACAGTGTAACAGTAGTTAGTAGTTACCGCACTATACACGTTGCCATATTATAGCATTTATCCGAGTTAGAACATTTAGCTCGGCTGACGCGTAGTTTTACGGACCGACCGAGCTAAATGCCTTGACTCGGGTCTGTTCGTAGGACTTGGCATATTACATGGATTCCAATGTTCATATGACGCCCGCTTCGTAGGCTCTGCACCTACGTGGTTCTGCATCATACTAGTAGAGATTCTAGTCAGCAGGAGTGCACCGCACCGTGCATTTGGGATTTGGGGCCTGAAGATAAGATTTGTTGTGATTTTGTTGTGAAGTTTCGGAATGCTCACCTTTTTTTTCATGGACCTTCATCTCTTTCTCCAAGAAGAATTCCGGTGGGTCAAAACTATCCAATCCAGATTTTAGATTTCACTTTCCCGGTACAGCTTTGCCCTCTAATAACGCAGTTGAATTTTTTTTAGTGTATTTCATTGGAAAGAAGCCTAGCACGCTGCACGTGGCCCATGATATTTTCCTTTGCCACCCCGCGGACCAGATAAAGCCGTCCCGTGCAACTTGGGAATTCATCACGAACCGGAGAACCGAGAAAAATATTCGGATTGACGAGATACCTTATCAGCGAACAAGAATTTGATTGATTTTACAGAACGTCCCTTGAGGAATTCCCTGTTTGGAGTTGGGTCTTCGTTTATCGAGTAAGGTCCTCTGTCGGAGCGAGATTTCATTCTTTTTGGACGTATTTTGGGAAGAGGAATTTCAATTTCAATTTTCAACCGAGTGGCTTGGCCGGCTCATTGTTTCGGAGGACGCTTTTGGGAAGGTGAGTTTTCTTAGAGTTGAACGTATTATTTTCGTTTGTTTGTGTCTGTCTTTCTTTTATCGTGCCGCTTTAATGAGCAGTACACTCCCATCGAGATTCGAGCAATCCATATTTCACATTAGTGAGTTGAGGCGAGTTTCAGCATGGCGTGTTGTTTGTTGTGGACCAGTATTAGGATTGAGCACACCAGAGTGCGACCGAATCTGCTTGATTGGCTGATTGGATCGATTGGATTCTGCTTGCCATTTAAATCATTCCATGCACTGCAGTAATAGGAGTATGCTCTTAATTGGAGGAGTTGTAAATTAAAATGTTCTCAAATGACATGTTTGTGCAGTAAAATTTAAGTGTAGTTTGAAAAAATTCAAAAATCATGGTTAAGAGCTTCTTTCTTCGAACCGTCCGATATTTTTCGGGAACTGAATGATTGATCCGTTGATTGTCTCGTAATTTGTGTTCGTCAACTGGAATTTTCAAGATGGAAAAATGATTTGATTGAGAGGCTGATATCACGATGCAGTTGATGTAGTTCGCGTGTTTAAAATACAGACTTTCTCGACAGATCTGACATAAGCGTAGACGATCTGCAATTAAAGTGTGGGAGCGTGGGAGCGAAATTGAAATTCTACCGGATGTTTAAACCATTCGAAAAGATTTTTACTTGGGAGTGGCTGTTTGTTCCACTGATTTCTGGGGTAAAGAACCAAGCGTTTACGGTGTCAAAAATAGCGACGCTTTATTCTGCAGATTCTCTTGCGGGTGTTGCTAGTATACTTCAAATGCCGATAAGATTAGATGCTTTTTTATGTAATCTATCCGTCGTCACCATCAGCTGAACTTTACATTTGTCGACCGACCGACCGGACAGCGCTCACGCGACATTTACACAGTCGGGCCGAAAAGACGCCGCAGCACTGCGAAAAAGCAACGGCATCGCGCTTCGATAGGTCTGCATTTCTGCAAGACGGTCTAAATAAACGGTTGTCCGCTGTAGCACGGAGAGGGATGCGAGCGAGTGAGTGAGTCTTTCAAACACAATCCGATGCGTTAACCGCGCGCGCTCGTCCGCCGCGTCTGAGAGATGCCACACGCAGTCAAGAATAGTGTCTGCGATTTCATCCGCAAGGCTGACTGACTGACTGACTGCCTAGCCTACGGACTACAGCACTATGTATTTGCGTGAGAAACCTAAAACGGGGTGTGTACCGTGCAGTACTGTGTGTTGTGTGTGCACGTCTCTCTTCGACGGATGGTGGCCTGGAATATCGATCGCTCGATGGCGTCTGTTACCATCCGCAATACTTGTCACGAACCGTAACCACCACCACACAGGGCCCCCAATGTTGATGGTCCCGTGTTTTAGTCCGTAATGACAGCTATTTCGGGAGTTGGTCTTGGTGTCGGAAAAATGTCTCGTGTTGAATGTCTTTTGATGATGGCTGTCCCGTTCCGTGTGTCAGCTGCCGGCGGTATGCTAAAGAGAGTTTGTGTTGGTTCTTCTTTACAGACTCGGTTGCTTGGACTCGTCCTCACTCTTCATCGCCATCCCATTGGGATTGTGATTTGATACAAATTCAGAGTTTCTAATCCGGAGTTTGTGGAAGATGGAGGCCCACCATACACTGTTTCCAGTCCGGGGCGGTGAGCAGGGATTGAATCGGACCATTGTCAATACGGCCGCGATTGCCGGTGCTGCGTACATGGGATTTCGGTTGATCAAACTGGTCAACTACTGGAATCGGGGAGAAGTTTCTGATCTTGGTATGGAAGTTCCTTCCTGATTTCTTTTCGATTTCTCTGAATTTGCCCTTGAGACGTCCTTTGCATTTCTGTCTGATCGTCCGTCTATCTTGCTCGTGTAATTCTTTACCCAATTAGTTTAGTATCGACCGTCGCCAGCTTCATCCATCTTGTCTGTCTGTCTGTCTGTTTGTTTGTCTGTCTGTCTTGCTGTCTGTCTTTCTGTTTGGCTGTCTCTCTTACTGTTTTTATGTCTTCATGTCTGTCTGCCTATCTGTCTGCCTGTTTGCCTGTCTCTCGAACGGCCTGTGGATGTTTTTGCCTGCAATAGGTGATAGTTACATGTCATGATTTTGATGGGAACACACTGTGCAGATAATAAGCCTTGTGTAAATAGATCTTGACTGTTTTCACATCTCTTTTTCACCAGACCCAGCTGATGCACTGGCCTTATCCACGGCACTTCACGCTTCCCCACCGTCTGCGTCCAACGGATTTGACGCGCTGGACTTGCCGTTCGGCCAGCAGTACAGCTCATGGATGTCGTCTTCCAACATAGTCGCCTCTCCCAACCCGACGTTTCAACGCCGGCTCAAGCAGCTTTCGCGGCAGACGCTGCGCGGCGGGCGAGGCAACACCAGTCTCCCGTCGACACCGCGGGCCAACATGTTTTTTGGCATGGGAATGGGGATGCCGTTGGATGTTGGGATCAATTCTTTGTTGTGCGGTCTGAATTCACCTGATGAGTCCAAGGCCATTGTCCGGGTGAATACGCTGAAATTCGACAAGCAGCTGCAAGCATTCGGTCTGGAGGTAAGCTCGTGGATTGCCGCTTTGCACACTCTGCTTCTTAATGCTCGATTTCTGTGTCAATCTGTCGTTGTCTGCCATTTTTGCTTCTGGTCATGTCTGCCTGCTTTCCACTGACTTTAGTCGCCGAATGGAGATGACGTTCTCTGCAGGTGATGAAAAGCCAAACAGAGCAGTCGCTGAAGAGCGTGTCTGAGCTGGACGCCAAGTGTCTCGTCAAACTCGTTTCAACGCATTATGCGCAACAAGACGAGGAGCTATTTATGAAGCTAATCACGGCCATTTCAAACTGTTCCACCTTCAAGAACAACCAGGTACACTCGTCGTATTTGATGAGGCTGAACCTTTTCTAGATCCTCTCAACCGGATAGATCAACCGAACTAAATGTGGTTTGACGTTTCTCTCAGGACTCGTTGAGAGAAGCCGGATGTCTGGAAGCTCTATGGGATCTGTTGAAGTCCTCCGCACCGGAAACGATCAAAAGCGTCGTGGTGCAAGCCATGAGCAATCTGGCCGTCAACGAAGCAAATCAACAGTTTCTAAAGGTTCGCGGGCGAGCGCTGCGGTTGAGCGTGACAAACCGTGTGACGTTGTCGTTTATCACAACCTTACTTTTTTGTGACTTTAGGATTGCATTCCCGACATTCTCGACGCCCTCGCATCGGCTAACTACGAAGGACTTCAGCTGAATTGTTTGACGGCCCTCCTCAACTTGTCGGTGCTTCCGCAGAATCACGTGAAATTCCCCGAGCTCGGGATGGAGCTGCTCTTCTCGAAATTCGACGCTGCCGCACAGTCGACCGACAATGAGAAGCTTCAGGCCCTCAAGGTGCTGGTTAACTTATCCTGCAACGAGGAATCAATACCAAGACTTCTCAACGCAAAGGTATATAGTGTTGTTTTAATAACTTGTTTGGTTTTAAATAAAATATTAAGTATCGATTTTTATTTTTGTCACTTGAAATATGTAAAACGAGTTTTTGCTTAGAATCAAAGACCGCTTTTTGCGCCATTTAAAGTATCTTTTAAATGTATTTAAACAACACTAGTGTCTAGCCATATCCTGGATTGAGTGATTAGTTTGAAGATGTTATTCCCTTTCCCTCCTCTTAGGTTCCACCGGCTTTCCTCAGACTTTACCTGAACCCTGCCGTGACGGAAGCCATACTCCTTCGGCACGCTGTCTTTCTCCGCAACATCCTCCGCTACGCCGCGGCGCACGTTGAGTGTCTCTCCATCTGTGCTCACCGACCGGACTCGCTGGGCTCCTCCCTCTCGTCCGGGCAGATTATGTGCGACCTCCACGCACGGTCCACCGTCATCGCCGCGACCACGGCCAACCAAGAGTTGCGAGGAATTTCTGGTGATATCCTGGGCTTTAGCGGTGCCCGACAGCAGCCCGAGCTGGCGGCTGCTGCGTTTTAATTGACGCGCTTGCCGCGCTACATTTGCCGATTACTCGCCCGCTGCCCTGCTGATTTTACTGATGCTCCGTGTCATCCGCCATCACTTGCACACTGTCGCGTCGGAAGAAATCTGAGCGGTGCTATTGTCTTTTGAGCTCTGACCCTTTACTACTGCTAATTGTAGATTTTGCCCGTTACATAATTACATGTTATTGCATTGTTGGGAAGGGTTTGTTTGTCATCATCGGCTTTCCGCGCGCGGGTCGGCTCTGAAATTGGTTTGTTGTGTGAAATAAATTCACTGGTTGTGCAGCCGGAAGTCACCAGACTAGACATGCGCTCGTAGGACACCGGATCAATGCTTCGAACGATCTTGATATCGTAGCAGGAGCATACTGAGAATTACCGATTATGGTTAGATACAATTCAAGCATCCAGATGTAAGTGTAAAAAAAACCTAGCGAAAACACCATGGTATTTCTGACTCTTGACTCCTGAGGGGTTTTGATCTATTGTAACACAAAGTAGTTGTTGATTGGCTTGAATGAGTTGAAAGGCGGAGTCAGCCAATCACGGCACGGGTGTTCCAGACGCTCGGGTGCTATTGGTGGAAATGAGGGCTGGTGGTTTGTTATGAAGAGAGAGGCTCGTTCGAGAACCTTTCGCATCACTTTGCTTTGCTGTACAGCCACGTTTTTTGAGTCCTGCGCAATCGGTCAACAAAAAGGACTTGTACGAAATCAGATTGAACCTGTGGGAGAACTTGTGGGACCTTTTGATTACGTGTTGTGATATATAAGCGAAAGCGGTAAGTGTGTAAGCAAGATGACGTAGCGTAGCTTAAGGCTTCATCGAATATCGTTTTTCATTCCTCTACATTTGGACACTTTGGAGGAGTTTGCTTTTTATCGTGGCTTGATTTGTAGGCTTAATTTGGAAAACTGAGTCTTGGGCAAAATATTTCAATTCCAAGATGGGTCTTACCATATCCAGCCTATTCACTCGGTTGTGGGGGAAGAAGCAGATGCGGATTTTGATGGGTGCGTAATCGCAGAGTTGGAATCTAAAATTGAGACTTGGTGTATGGGGTATAAATATCTCCATTTACGGTCTAGTGGGGCTTGATGCTGCCGGAAAGACCACCATTCTCTACAAACTGAAGCTGGGGGAGATTGTAACGACCATTCCGACGATCGGTGAGTTGCCATTGGTATTGTTAGACTGATTGGTTGATTGGTTGATTGTTTGTCTACGTTTGATTGCATGATTTGAAGAGTTGATTTGACTGTAAAGTTTCTTGCGTTAATTAATTGATTGTGCACTAACTGTTACGTTCCCGCCGTTCGTTAAGGTGCTTTTTTCGTGTTATTTGTGACCATGTTTTTTTCGACAGGCTTCAACGTGGAAACGGTGGAGTACAAGAACATTTCCTTCACGGTGTGGGACGTCGGTGGTCAGGATAAGATCCGGCCGCTGTGGCGACACTACTTCCAGAACACACAGGGCCTGATTTTCGTGGTGGACAGCAATGATCGCGAACGCATTACGGAAGCGAATGAAGAACTGAACAAGATGGTAGGTCTGCCTCTCTTGTTGGTTAAATGGCTTCGTACTAGTACGAGCGGTACAGATACTATGGTAGACGGGACGACCGATGGCCTTCAGTTCTCGAAGGAGTCCGGAGAATGATGTACAGAAACAGATAAACATAGAGATAGATGGATACATGGTCGTTAAATGGATATTAACGGCAGGCAACAGGCAGACAGCACAGACAGACATGCCGTCAGAGCACAAAATCATAGACACTGACAGACAAGCAGACGGACACGCAAGTAAGAGGCAGACAGACCTGTGACATCCAGCCCACCAGACAAACGGGCACAATCTCAATATGAACAAATGTTAAAAAGAATTTTTTCAGCTGCAAGAGGACGAATTAAGGGACGCAGTGGTTCTGGTCTTCGCCAACAAGCAGGATCTCCCAAACGCGATGACTGCTGCCGAATTAACCGACAAACTTGGCCTTAACGCACTGCGTGGACGAAAGGTTAGGGGCGGACTATAAATATTGCTTTTATGGTATGTAGTCACGGCGAGAAGGTAAAATTAACGGACTTTCCCGTTTGCAGTGGTATATTCAGGCAACATGTGCGACGCAAGGACAGGGATTGTATGAAGGTCTGGACTGGTTGTCGAATGAGCTGGCAAAATAGTCGTTCTCTCACCACACGCTACACCGGAATCGAAGCGTTTACATCTCAATTGACCATAGCTTTCCCTTCGGCCGCATTCGCCAGTCCATGTTAAGCGTTCTTATCTTGTGGTGCTGTTGTGTTTTTCTTTTAAACATACTTATCCGATCCGTTTGGCAACCGATACATACTGCGTTGCTGCACGTTGCCTATTGCTTTGAATTAGTAGGGACTTTTTGTGAAAGACTTATTTTGTTCTCCGAGTTCTGACGAAATGATTTGTGGATTCCTGTTACTCGACTTTGATGAAAAGCTGAAAGAGCCACATCTTTGCCGGCAGTCGTTTCTGCAGCGGCATACACGTACTACGAAGCGGCGAACAAATGATTTTAGCTGATAGACAAAAGTAAAAACGTAAGCCAAAGTAAGAAAAAACTTGGTGAACTCCCCTTTCGCAGTCCCTGAAACCGCGCGGCGCGGGCATCGTCAAACGCGAGACGCCAAACTGTCGAAAGCTCTCCCGATTCCAGAACACCCTTTACTCCGCCACTCTTTACTAGTCAATTCCAACACGGGCGCGGATTCCCAGTCCTTCGGTGCCTTTGTTATTGACATGAAAAATCCCGGCAGAGATAAAAGCACTTGTCAGGAAGGAAGAAGGAAAAAGAAACAAAGAAAAATTTCCGTTTGTTCCTGTAGGTTTTCCTTTTGTTCCTGTAGGTTTTCCTTTTGTTCCTGTAGGTTTTCCGTTTGTTCCTGTAGGTTTTCCGTTTGTTCCTGTAGGTTTTCCGTTTGTTCGGAGTATTATTCTCCGCGAAGGAACGTATCACTCCACGGTCGCCAATATTATTCTCGTGGCGAAGGAACATATTACTCCGCAGTTACGAATATAATTGTTCTTGTAGGATTTCCGTTTGTTCCTGTAGGATTTCCCTGTTTGTTCCTCACGCAGTCGAACTCGGGCAACTCGCATCACTAATAATCGATCAATCAACCAATCAGTGCAGTGGCCATTAGCAATATTAGCGAGTTCATTTTGCATTTCCTGTCTCCTCGGCCCAGCGTACAATTACTCGCTTATCACTACAGGTACACAGCTACTGAGCGCCTATTTCCACCCAAAAAATGGTTCAACCATCATCCAGCGCCAACGGGGATGTCGATGTCGCGCGTTCGCCGGCGGATTTGCCCTTGTCCGGATCGCCAAGCTCACGCGTCCGGCATTCGGCCAAATTCATTGCGTCCGCCAGCGACAGTGTGGCAATTCATCTGGATGCTGTAGCGAAATTGGCACAACTCCTGGTGACTCACTCGCGGTGCGGAGAAATGGGATTGGACCGGTGGAAGAAGCACGAATTGCATCCGAAAAGCGGGGATCAGGCCGCCGTCGATTGGTACGTTTGTTGGCCCGTAGTCCGTACAGATGACAATTAGTAATAAGTGAATACTTACCGCCTTACTGAACTCAATCGGCTATATGGTCAGGAAGGACTCGGGAGTGGGCTTAAATCGCGTCGGAAGAATATTGTATATTCGGAAGAATATGTGAGCAAAACAATCAATCAATCGCTTGCAAGGACGTAGAATCAAAAGCGGCTCTCAATTCATCAATCGATTGATTACTTGCATATCGTTTGTTGCAACTGCACTCCAATCACTCGATCGATTTATACAATTCGGTTTTTTTGCAGGATATTTGTGGCGGACACTCTAAACTTCTCGTTCTGGTCGGAGGTGGAGGACGTTACATCACCCGAGAAGTATGCCGTCGAGTATCGAGGAAAGAGGTACACCGGCTACTGGAGTTGCTGTGCGGCGATCAATCGCGCTATCGATGTACGCGTGATTTTCATGCTGAAACTCAAAGACTTTCCCTTGATCACCATATGACTGATCGTAAGCCGAGTTGAATTACTCTCTGGATTTGCAGGAGGGGATACCGATTTTGGACGCACGATATCTGGCCAGCATCACCGACGCTCAAGTGAGCCACATCTTTCGTGCCAGCGGAAAAGGGGAAATGCCCATGTTAGCGGAGCGACGAGCGAACCTCCAGGAAGCTGGGAAAGTTCTTGTCGAGGTCCGTGCAGTCGCGATTAAGTTTCCGTTTTTCTTCGCGTTTTTGGGGTTCCCGCCGTTTTTTTCAAGCTGACCGATGGCAGCTGTACTGTAGCCAAGATCTTTGGTCCCTTTACTAGAAATATGGAGGAACCTTCCTTAACGCTATCCGTGCCGCTGGAAACAGCTCACAGAAGCTGCTTGAGACCATCCTGAATGATTTCCCCTCGTACCGCGATACGGGGATCTTTAAGGGAGAGAAAGGTACAAGTACCGCTGTTGAGCTTACTTTCACATTGGCTAATTCACTAGACTCGTAAGATCTGCCTTGCCTGTGTTCCAGTGGAGTTTTATAAACGTGCCCAGATTCTAGTCGCCGACGTTTGGGCCTGTTTTGAGGGAGAAGGATTCGGCATGTTTACTGACATTGACCAACTGACCATTTTCGCGGACTATCGCATTCCTCAAGGTGAGAAAGGACATGATTTAACTTATTTGCCTCGGCATCGTAGTTTTGATGAACAGCTGTTTCGTTCCCCAAGTTCTCAACTACTTCGGAACCATGACGTACAGTCCGGAGCTGCAGAAGAAATTGGATGCCAACTATATGTTCCAGTACGGAGAGCACGAGGAGGAGGAAATCCGCGGTTGCACCATCCATGTCTCCGAGGTGAGAGACGTGGGCAGCCAGGCTGGGCGACAAATATTCGAACTTAGTCATTCAGCGGATAGACAGGCAAGCAGGCAGGCACACACAGATAGACAGACAGACAGACCAGATACAGACATACAGAAAACAGACAGACAGACAAGCGTATTAAAGAGGCTAATGAGCTAACTTTCTGATCACATAAAAAAACCGTTGCTTGCAGCTCCTGAAGAACGAACTCAACCGGTTGATAAAGACTGCCGGCGCAAATGCTCCGGATCAGCCCGAAGTCAACGCCATTGTACTCGATCACTATTTGTGGGACTACCGGCAGCTCCACAACGACGACATGAAACACACTCCCTACCACAAAGTGCGATGCATCTATTACTGATCCTCCCGTACCGGATCAGTGTTTTCGTCGGCCTGCATCCAAACGTGCGGAAATTCATTCGTACATTCCTGTGACTGGGTCTTTCTCACTGCCGGACCACAGCCAGAAGGATGATTAATTTTTTCCCATTAGATACATTCTCTAGTTTTCGCTTGATAAAAAGGAAACAAAATTCGGTCACACGTTAAAAATATCACATTCACAACACCACAAGGTCAGCTCATTTTATTATTTGTTAGCCGCCTTAGTGCTTCCAGTTTCTCGGCATTGCGTTGAGCGACGCGTTCCGCCAGATCGGCATTAGGCGACAGCGGTTCCACCACGCTCACAGGCCGCTCCGGGAAATACCCTTCAAACGGGGACTGGTCCGACTCCGAGTCGAAATCTCCTTCTGCCCCGGTGAAGGAGCCCACCATCAGGTTGTAGTAGTAAGGCATGGTAAAACCGCCGCTGTTAATCCGCAACTTCTGCACCGCCTTCCCTTGGTCGTTCAAAATCTCCGTGTCGCCAAAGAAGGATCCAAAAAATGAGCTTTCTCTAGCGAGGCGGACTCGTCCGGGCTTCACGAGCGTGATGACATTGCGTCCGAACGCGTTCAAGTGGACAATGGCGAACACTTCGTGTATGCTATCGTAGTAGATTCGCAGCGGTAAGCGGCGAGTGATAACTCCCACCGCCAGCGTCAGACAAGCAGAAAAAAGGTAGGCAAATGCGTATTGCTCCTTCGTGTTGAACATTGCCGGACGGTAAACGTCCCCAATTTCATCCGCTCTGTTTTCAGGCCAGTAGGGCGGTAGGGCAGCTGAAATTGTCGGCAACTGTCAGCCACGGATAAGGCAGATGAACATTGAATAGTTCACACAAATGACGAGAACAGAATAGATAAAACCTCAACAGACGGATGCGACGGACCTGACGCAGACAAAACAAAACACAGACAGACAGCTTATGAGCGACGAATACTTCACAAGTGGACAGAGACAGAGAGCTAAAAGAGAAGTAAAAATAATTACTAGTGATCGACTTGCAGACATAGAATAGTTACTAACAGAAAGAGACAAAAAAGTAAACTAATAAACGGACGATCAGTAATACGGGAATTACAGATGAAATATCCATGCTAACAAACAGACAAAAATAGAAGCAGAGGGACAGATTGACAAAACAAACAATCAGGCAGGAAGGCAGGAAGGAAGGCAGACAAACAGACAAACAGACAGACAGACAGACAGACAGACAGACAGACAGACAGACAGACAGAAGAGAAATAAAAACTAAGGCAAACCCAGAGCAAGGAAACGTTGGGAGGATAGCAGTCAGCAGTGATTGCCTGGTACTTACTTCGCTCCAACTGCCATCTCGATTTGAAATACCACCAAACAAATGTAAGTGTTATCAGAACGAAAATGATTCCTGTTCCCGTACCACAGAATCGAACCAAGCTCTGTTTGCTGAAGGAATAGACGAGGTCCGCCGTGACGGGCTGGCCGTCTAAGGCTTTCCTACGAGATACGAATTCCATGTGGCCACGCACGGAAAAAGCGGAAACTAAACCCGGCATGCTTTTAACAAGTCAATCTCTGTTCGAAACAATCAAATACCCAGTAAAAATGACGGGAGAAATCTCAATCGCCGAAACAGTAAAACCGTACAATCTGTTCATCAAGACATCAATGAATCAATTTTTGAAATGCTAACAAAAAATATGTAATCACTAAACTAATGCAGGAAGGAACAAACTCAACAAAGTTAACAATCAACCGTGCAATCAATCGATTAATCAAGCAAATAGAATTTACAACCGAACTCACATCCTCATAATCCTTTTAGCGCCATACGGCACGGATGCTTCCCCGAATAATCGCCGTCGCAGGTCCAACCCCCGAATCCATAGCACCACCTGCGACCAAACTGTTGTCGTCGATGGTTTGGCCGATCCCGGCGGCGGAGCAGTGTTCGGAGCGGGTGGGGAAGGAGATTTCACCGGAAACCGGTCGGAATGCTTCAGACTTTTTTGTGTTGTACCTCCTCGGTGGTCTTTATGCACGCCTCGGCATGCCTGATAAAACGTCCGGACGGTCACTAAATTGCATCCTACGAAGGAATGTTGACCAGTCTTACCTGCAATCTGAAAGTTCCAAGGCCGTGTGACGAGGAACGGTGAGAAAAGGGGAAGAGTTTGATGATGATGCGATGATTATTCGACTCGCAGCACAGTGATGCCGCAGATAGTCTGAGGATCATGGTAGGTCGGAAAAATATTCCTGATTCATAATGTAAATATTTAAAATTGATGAGGGTTTTTTGCACTCAAGCTTTTAAAAACGGACATCAGCGGACTAAAGCATAGTTTAATAATGTTATCAACTTAAGCTTACGACTTGATTGCTTGATTTAATCATGACATGATTTAATTTTTGATCAGTGATCCCAATTCATCGATCAATCAACAGATGTCTTGGAATAAAACTCGTTTCACCAATCAAATCGTTCAATCAATCGATCGGGCGATCGAACCTAACCAAACGATTTACCCGTTCGCTCTGTTCTTTTGTGTTCCATTTTGTGTTCTTTTGTTCTTCAGCAAAAGCGCATCCCGGCCTCGTCAATTGCCACTTGCCATTGCCAGCGTCTGCTGAACGAAAAGATATTGCTTCCTGTAAAGTTTTATAGACGAAAACTATATGTACCTTTACTATACCAATTTCATACTAACATATGAAGTCCTGATAATGTTATTGTTATATCAGTACGAGAACTTTGTAGAACAGTAATATGCTCGTACTGCATAGTTAACAATGTCCTCCCTTTATTTGTAATTAACATATGCGGCCTGCATATGTCAATTACAAACGCTCATGCTCGTATGTGGCAATGTGTTTTAAAGAGGAAGCTTTACCGTTTTTACGCTGTGTCCCTGTGGCGAACTAGCAGACTGTTCGATAATCTGCAACCTGAATCATGAATACGAAGCTTAAAACATCACGCCTTGTGACCTAGTAAATAAATACCGCAATAAAAAATCCCGAATGCCCAATCGGTGTTTTTATTTGCAGGAATCGTTATACGGGATTACCCTTCTTTCTCATGCGTATATCGATCTGGACTAACGGGATGGAACCGGTACGGGTCACATACGTTTAACCGATGACGCCGGCGCCGGTCGGTAACCACCATGGCGCGTACCGGTGATGTGCGAGGGAAATTATCCACCACACGGAAAATCCAGAGCATCGATTTTCGCCACGTAATTCCGTGTATGCTCAGAGGACTCTAATTTGCTTAAACGCTCCTGCCAACACTCGACAGACACTTCACATGACGTCCTCAGACAATACTGCCCCTCAAATACTGCCGCGATACCGTTAGTATTTCTTCCAGATATCCGGCCGACGTGACCTGCTGCTTGGGATTTCCCTACCACCATCAGGGAATCGTT
>LRSR01004644.1:0-40539 GCA_001579985.1 Hypsibius dujardini | reverse complement strand
GGATAACCCTTAAGTATATCGATGATCAAACGGAGTACCATTTATGACACCATTTTTATTTCTGACTTTGACGTTTTTTCAGAGTAAGTTTGAACAGCTTGGAAATGGAGAAAATGTCGATTCAGTTTAACTCTGAGGACTGTGTTATGACTCCTTTGAGGACGGGGTTGATCCATTTTGGATCACTTGCGTGTAAGCTGCGTAATACGCTCATATTTTAATAACAGGATTCATATAGCAGTTTCCCTGTAATTGTCAAGTTGTCTTTGTACACACAGTGTGTCATACTCGCCAGCAAGAAGACCACAACAAAGAAGCCTAAACTGGGGATGCGCATTGGGCAGCCTACTCGGGGTTTCCCAATGGTTTAATTTTGTTTGTGCGGGATCTGGATATCAGATTCCTTCATCTTCCTCTACCTGATCTTCGTCATCAAATTTGTGAAATGGTTTTGGGAATGCAGGTAGAGTGACAAGCTCAGCTGTATGTTCTGTGCCTCAAGCGTGAAGTGCAACGGTCCAATTCCTGGACGAGAACTTTTCCATTTTAGTTCACCTTTAGAGGCCAGCACAAAATAAGCGCAGTTCTCAAAGAATATACTCCGCAGAGTCCGAATCCATACATTTGGTATCCAGAATCCATTGGACAGAGAAATAGTGACATTTGGTATGATCAGCTGGCCTCTGAAGGTAAACTAGAACGGAAAACTTCTCGTCCAGGACTTGGACCGTTGCCCTTCACGCTTGAGGCACAGCACATACAGCTGACCTAACAGAAATTTCTAATTAAAAAACCATAATCTCCACGAGAAAATATCGAGCTATGTGGTAAATGGTCTGAATAATTTTGTAGTTCAATGTGGAGGTAAAAATGTCCCTAAAAGGCCGCTGTTAGTCATTCTCATTCCCGAAATTCAGAGATGTAATATAGCCCCCGAGGTTTGCAAGTCGTAAGCTGGAGTACATTCATTTTTTATCATTTTTCCCTTCCATCGATGAATCTCCGGCTGGGATGGGGATTCGTGTGGAATCCCACGGTTGCTTGGTATCATCCCGAATGTTGCAACTTGCAAACAGCTAAAAGATGATTTTTCGTATTAGGCAAAATTAACAAGACGAAATTAGTATCAGCCAAGCCTACCAGATTTCCAATAAAAAGCAAGCATGCCGTCTAAAGATCCGAAGGACAAGAAGAAAAAGGCGAAGAAGGAGATCATTGTGGATGAAAAAGTGAACATCAGTAAAATGACCCAGGAACAGGTCAGTGCTGATTCCGTGACCAAAGTTCGAACTATGCAGACAGACAAACATACATACATTCAGACTGACACTGGTTGTGCGAACGTCATGATGCAGCAGCTCTGTAGTTAGTGCGCCGTGCAGTGCTGGAAGCGAAGCTGCTGTTTGAGGCGAAGAAACAGCGTAGCATCCAGGAACAGGAGCGAGACATGATGTTCCGTAAGCTGGAAATTGTCCGTGCGGAAATGGTGGAAAAGGAGGCGGAAATACTGAGTCAGGCCCAGGACATGGAAGCCAGCCAGTACTTGCAGCATGCTGAATTAAAGGTATGTACACTGAATATGTATATATATATATATTAAAAAAATGGCCTGTTTTTATTAAAAATATTATTTAAACGAAGAGCTTTACTTTTAATGAAAGTATTATTTACATACAAAAAAAAACATTATTTTAATAAAAATATTTCTTAAATAAAACTATTTACTGTTCGAAGCTGCTTATGTGGAGTGACGTCAAACATACTCGTATTGAAAGTCGCCTACGCTTTCCCTGAAAGTAGGTTGGCCGACAGCGTGCGAAGCATTTAAGGTACGAACTTGATCAAGCCTTGGAGAGGGCCAAAACCGATGTGGATACGTTCGTAGAGGAAATGCGGCACGGCCATGTGGACATTATGACGAAACTGGGCCACGAGTGGGAAGAGTTGGAGACGAAGAATGTCGAAGAGCGACTGGCATGCGAACAGAATACAAAGGAATGTATGATGGTACGTTAACGCATTAAATATTTTAGCACTTTACTAACACGACTGTATAAATAACGGTGTTATTTTTTTAAAGTTTAAATAACGAATATAAAATGTCACGGGTCCATAAAAAAGTGCACAGTGCAATGATGGGCTGGGTTTATTCACAACAATCCCAGATTTTGAAGGATAAGTGCAATTACACTTGGTAATCTGGATGATACTTCGAATATCTGACGAAACTTCATGCCTCCGTGTGGTATAGTTATTAAATAAGTGTTAGCACTATTTGAAAAATAATAAAATGAACGTTTTAAAATTCTGTCATTCCAACCGAAGAATGCTGCACTAATCTACTGTACACTCATACAGTACACTGGGTCAGTTTTTGTAAAGGAAAGAATCCAAATTTCAAAAGCCAGTCTTATCAATATTTTAAAGATTATTTTTGAAATATTTATAATATCGCCAAACATGTTGGTCTAGCAAGCACAAAAGAAGCACAAAGCCGCTACCGACAACTACCGAAACGCACTGGTCGACCGCACGGAAGACCTCCGCATCGAAAAGGACGAAATCGAGGAAGACTCCGCGCTGGATGTCCGCAATCACATTTGCCTGCTGAACCAAAAACGTATGGAACAGATCGACAAGCTGCAGCGCAATTTTGAGAAGAACTATCACGAAATCAAGCAGTACTTCCAAGAGCTAACTTATCACAACTTGACGTTGATCAACGACCTCGCCGATCAGTCGAGCAAGCTGAAGCGAAATCTTGCTGACCTTTACAGCCGTTATAAGGGCATTCAACGACAGACAGAAGTCAGCCGGGAACCGTTCAAGAAGCAGACGGCGAGGTTGGCTGCCTTGAAGCACGACTCGGACATGTTTGACAAGGAAAAAATGTCGTTTGCACGGCTTCAGCGCGGCTTTGCGAAAATGAAGAAGGGGAGGGAAGATCTGTTGCAAGAAATTGCCAATCATGATGAGAACAATGCCAAGGTACTGCATATGTAGGTATAAGCCAACCATTCAAATTAGAGAGTTTTACGGAGTGCAGAAGAAGATTATATGCATCAACTGTTTAAAAAAATGGTTAATCTAAATTAATTGGAAGTTACTTTAACAGTTTTTGTAAATTGTTTCCTTAGTTCATACTGTGGATCATTTTTTTCAACTCTAATTAGACTAAAGTTTAGTGGACTATCTTGGGACAATTTTCAGAGGAGGTAACCCAGAATGTCTTCGGTGCTTTACATTTTCTTAATAGAACTGTAATTATTTTAATTTTAAAAGATAGCTTTGTCGGGCAGGATATGAAAGTTATTTTGGCAGAATATCAAAGTTGGGAAGAACACTGGAAGATTTCCTTATTTTGACTGTAAAAGCTTCAGTTTTGGGAAATCGTTAAATTTAAAAAATATTAAAATTTCCCTTTTTAAATTTCAGTTTGAAATCGAGTGGCATCAGCAATATCTTTTTTGGATGTCAGGGGGTGGAGCTACTAGTCATTGTCGAAGTCCACCGGAAACTTACGAGTGCTATTCAAAAAATGACCCCCCCCCCTGACATCCTATCCATTACTATCCAGTTTGTCTCAATGTTGTTGTTGAAGACCGGTTCTTAGCATTATCAAGATTACATTCAATACGTTTCTCTTTAAAAATACTTTTAGTTTGCTGGGCGTTTACTTCTTAATTTTGCGAATTGTCAAAGGTTTACGTACTGTGCTGTTGAAGGGTTTGCCAACTGCAAAGATGTTAACATTTTGAAAAATATTTTTGTAAGAAAAAAACTATTTCTGCAATGAGCAACCCCTCTTCCACAGCATGTGTACCTCCTGAAATCTTACAGAAATAATATGTACAAGCCTATTGAACAGAAATTATTTTTCAAAATAAAATGTTGTTTGTAATCATGATAATATTAAAAACCGGTCCTCAACAACAACTTGACATTGAGATTTGACAAGGGAATTCCACCACTCTCGAAGGTGAAATCTTGCATATCCGTTAATTTTGTAGTGTGTGTCCACATTATATGATGCTGTTTCCATCAAGAAAACAAAATAAAAATGTGGAAACAATTTTTAAAAATAAAAACGTATTACATGGTGGTACGTAGATGACGCTGTCAATGTTACCGTATACCGCGTCAATTGATTGCTACATTGATTGCTACAGGTGCCGGTGTTACAACTAGCTGTATAGTCCTTGCCAACGACACACGTTTTTATTTATTTTTTCGATCGAAATAGCATCAAATAATGTAGACACACACTACAAAATTAATTGATGTGCAAGATTTCACCTTCGAGAGTGGTGGAATTCCCTTGTACGAGAAAATTGGTAATAATGACTTTTTTTGTGTTCGGGCGTAATTCAATCAATCAAATATTGAAGTTAATGGACGTTTGATCGATCATTTGCATAACTTCGAAATTTTGCCTGCCACAACCAAAGCTCGAGGAATGTTTGTTTAAAACCTACCCATATGGTAAGTTGGTTATCGAAAAGAATTCAGGCTTGTTTGTTTTCTGTTGTATTTCATCGAAAGTAATCTCATACATAGATCAAGAAAGAGTATGCTTTCCTAAGCGAAAACTTCGGACCAGCAATGTCAGAAGCCAAGGCCATCATCGGATGTGAAGCCAGCGTTATCCGGAAGAAGGCCGCCGAGCTGCATGAACAACTGGAGACCATGAAAGAGACACTCCGTGAGGCGGCAGTCCAAAGCCCGGACTCTCGTATGGAGGAGTGTTTGCGGGAGCTCGAGCTGATTGAGCGGCAGTGTCTGAACAACATTGCCTTGAAGAAGGACATGCAAATCACCCTCGATAAGATGTCCAAGGTACAACGGAGATTTTTATTGGAAAAATTAGTACGTCTTAAGTTGAATATTTAATAATCTTCTAGCTTTACAATGACACACTCATCACAATGCGCTACATTGTGGAGGAGTACGGACTTCCGGTGGATGAGTTTGATCTCTTGCCGCTTCCTGCAGGGACAGCATTTAGACCGGCTGAGCTCGGGCGAATTTGTGCAACACAGGATGCTCTAACACCCAATGATCCTTAGATAATAAAACGAAGCTCAATTTTTTTCGGTTGAATTGTCAATGTGTAATGTTTCGAAAGTCAAGTAGAAAAGGGTATGACTGTCAATGTGGGATACGTATTATTAATTATCTGGAAGAACTTGTATATACGTGACGTTATAAAACTTATAACGTATAGAAAAGGCAATCTTTAGCCCCTTTGACGTAGTTTATTAGGAAGCCCGATGATTGTGTTGAGGATTTCGCTGTTCCGCTTGCGGATCGGTATCCGTGTGAGCTCCACGGGCTGGTATCCCTGACTGAGGAGTTGCGCGGGGCCCTCGCTGCCGGATGGGAATTGAGAGTAGACTTCTTGCCCGACCATTTCCTAAACAATATGGAAAAAGTCAGAGCGACACGAGAATAAGCACGGTACAACATCTTAGGCAGGCATTAACAGAGGATTGAAGGGAGGATGCTGTAAGTACTACACTGTTTCAGCCCTTCTTCGTATCGCGATATGCATTTGACACTTTTTCTACGAGTTTTCTACCTATGGAGACAGATTGCCCTACTTCTATCCATCAATTTTGTATCCTATTGCAAGACATTAGCAATTCCAGATTATAGTGCAGGTGATGTCAGTTCTGAAATAAACTGGCATCAGTCAAATTTTTGTCCCCCCCCCCTTGTCCCGATGGGGGGGGGGGTTGCCACCCTTCCAGAAGTTTTAGGCCAAAAGCCCCCTCCCTTCCCATCCATTCCCTTGGTCTCTCCTATTTCCCTCTTTTCGATTTTGACAGTTGTTCCCTAACCTAATAAATTGAAAATTGATCTTTTAAGTTTGCTTCTCACAAAAAAATTCAAACCCTAAATATTGAAGCCTACTTGCACAAGTTTTAAGCGAAAAAACAAAACGCTCATTTTTTCTTCACCCTTCGTGTTTTGGTCACAGCATTTACATGACCAGTGTCCAAACATCGGGGTTTTGTACTTGGATATTGAGGAACAGATGGGCTTTATAAAAATTAACAAGTCTGTTATAATCATTCAAAGGGATGTTTAATCAGCACTCGTAAAACCAAGTATAGTCAAAAGGGGAACGGGAACGGGAGGGAGACTTGTAGTCTCAGCCCCTCCAGCAGGCTCGTCATCCTCCTCCCCCGGCTGACCCCAATCCGCCAATACTAGTCATATTCGTAAAATGTGCCTATCTCCGACATCTGATTTCCGAAATTACTTGACTGATGATAAGCAATCACAAAATGTAATTTTATAAAATTAAAGTTTTACAATTACATCTAATTAGATGACAAGAATGTAGAAAATATATTTGAATATACTGACAGAGGATGAGTATGCTGTCATTGTGAATGGCTCGAGTTAGGGATTTAAAAGGTGATGGCAAAAAGTGTTATGCATTGATTAATTATACTGATATGAGTTTTCGGAATAATGGTCAAATTAGCTTCGAAGTATAGACGTTATGCTTACCGAATTTCGGCTAATGAATTCTGCATCAAACCGCGGCTCGAGAAAAACCCAAATTGCGGAGGAACTTGTCAAGAAAGTTGACATTGCGACCGCAAACAGAAAGGCTTTGACATCCATATCGTTTCTTTCGGAATGATTTTGTGAAAGACCCGAGGAAATGCTATTTGGAAAAGAATTGTACACAACGAGAAGAATAAAATAAGAAAGTGCAAATCTGGCATCATTCTCGCAGTATATTTTATACCTCCAACTTGGCCAACACAACCCTTCTCTCATGACGAGCATGGAAAGTCTGCAAACATACTAAGTCTAATCCTGTTACGTCCGAGGGTAGATCATTAAGACCACACATCAGTCCTCCAATTTCACGCCTCAAAACATCTTCCCCTCAAGCTCCAGATTTCTTTACGTCTATGCAAATTAGCAAGGCTTGTTTTTCAACCCTCTCGTATCTTCTCTGTCTTTGTGATGTACCTCACATTCAGAGGCTCGTTGAGGGTGCTTACAGATCGGAGCCTGGGCCCCTAACGGTAGGGCCAGGGGTTAGACAAAGGGGCAAAATTCTTTTTTCAAGATTGAACCTAAAATTGGGTCTCTTGTCCCTGATCATTTTGAAACTTGTGGGGGGGGAGTAGGGGTCCGATTTCCAAACCCCTCCCTTGGGATATGAAAGCATTTACAATAACATCAGTTTTTTGTTCAAATTTAAGGCTTGGTTAGGTCCAGTATAAGGATTCTTTTGATTAATTAAATTGCGAGATTCAAACATTCAAGAACGGTCTAAATTTGACAAAAAACTGATGCTTTTAAAAATGTTTCGAAATAATTACCTCATACAAGTTTAAAAATTATCAAGGACAAGTGGCCAAATTTCGGGTTCAATCTTGAAAAAAAGTACCTTGCCCCTTTGTTCACCCCCTGGCGCTGCATGAGGAGTCCTAGTTCCGATTTGTAAGGATCTTAAACGAGCCTCTGCCTACATTCAAGATGCCAATCCTATTTCGTGTGTGTATTTTGGACGTTAGACGTATGCAATTTTACATGAAGCATCTCTTTCGTAGTACACACCTCAAATGTCGGACAACGCACGTCTGTGGCCTCGCCCGGGATTAGCGACCCCGTAGTCCAGAGGCTTTACCCACACAACCGCCCATGCATAACCTAGTTTTCGCTTCACTGACCACTAGATCAGACACTGAGGACGTATTTCTTCTAGGCCACACCCTGCCCTTCCTACAGTAGAAGTCTCGCGAAGAACTCCATATAACGGCATATTTCGATCAGGGAACGAATAACCAATTCCAAGCTTTTAGAGCGTTATAAAAAGCAGAGCCATTGGCAAAAAGTATCCTTCAACTTAAATATCACATTCTGATTTGTGAAACCCTCAGTCGCCTCAAACAGTATTTTCGGATGGATTCACGCGTTCTTTTTTTTACCTGTGTGTTAGCGGCGATGTTCGCCACCTCCTCCGCCGTATGGGTCTACCTGGAGCCACGGTTTGATGGAGAATTTCTCAGCCGGAATGCGGTATGTTTTAAACACTTTTATTAACTTTGGTATTTTATTTTATTATAAGATTATTATAAGATTATTTTTTAATAAACTAATTACTTATGACTTTTTATTTTAATTAGTTTAAGATCATTTATGTAGTGTTTTTATTAATTAATTTATTATTAATTGCTTTATTTTAACATTACATGTGCATTAATTGGTGGTTTTTCCTTTGTAGTACCAAATGATTATTTAACTGTAGAACAGAGTTTTATCATCAAAACTTTGTAGTATTCCCCTTGCGTTTGTAATGTTCAGAACTCCTTCTCTACTTAGGATGTGATTGACTCAATATCGGACGAAATGTATAACCAGCAAAGCGCACAACCAGCTCTTGGTAGTGGGATACCCATCGGAGGAGCAGCAAGTGAAATGGCCACACTACCACGACAAATGGTCCGTCCACTTCGTATCCCTACAGTTCCGATGCAGAAGCGGAACAGCGAAATCCTCAACACTTTAATCGGTCTGCCTAATAAGCTGAAACAGCGAGGTTGAAGACAAGCTTACATGGTTATTTTTTTGATAAACAATTTTGAATCAACCGATGCATTGCTTGCTGCTGGATTAAATGGCGAGATAAGCATTGCAGCTCTGTCATCTATTGCCGTTGTCAAGTTACAAGCATGCCCGAAATTGGTAAAAGATAATCAATCCTATATATCTTACTTGGGAAGATTTTCAGACGGGCAGTCCAAAATATATCCGTTTTAAATTTCATAATAGAGCTATAATTATGATGATTTTCAAATTTATTTTATTGGTCAGAATAGGATGACTTTTCGGCGGAATTTCGAAGTTGGGAAAAAATTGGAAGATTCCATTTTTCTAAATTTTGACCGTAAAAGCTTCATGTTTGCAGAATAACTTAATTTAAGGAATTTTGATACTGTCCTTTTCAAAAATCAATTTTAATCGTTTGGCACTAGCAGAATCTTTTTTGGATGTGAGGGGGCGGGCTATTTCCGGAATATCACTCATAACTTCCCAATCGGGCTCGACAATAACTAGTAGCTTCGCCCCCTGACGTTAAAAAAATTTCTGCTGGTGCCAATCGATTTCAAAATGAAATCTGAGACGAACATTGAAATTTGTTTTTAATTTAACCATTTATCAAAATTAAGTTTTGGAGAGAGCGATGCCCACAACCTTACACAACCTTTCGCTATGCTCAGAACTCACACAACCTTTTTTATTATTCCTTGCTATGTACACAACCTTTTTCGCCAATTGTTAGACACAACCTTTAGCTATGCACATAACCTTTTCCAGAGGATGGCTTGGAGCATGGCATTGATGTCATTGCTGTTCTCTAGTTCTTCGTTATTTCTAATATATGATTCAGTTGCACTGGAAGTAATGCTTAAAAAGTACGTGACATCATGCACATTGTAAACGCTATTTAATAAGACGACACACAAACAGATATTCCGAACTGGGACGGGTTTGAAATATGCAAGAAGGCGTTGCCTGTGTGAAAGAAGATTTTGCGTGGCAACGACCTTAATTATATTCTTTGATGGGTTTTCGGGAAAAAGTTGTGTACACAGCTAAAGATTATGTCTAACAGTTGGCCAAAAAAGGTTGTGTACATAGCAGTTGATAATTGAAAAGGTTGCGTGGGTTGTGAGCATAACGAAAGGTTGTGTAGGGTTGTGAGCATAGCCCTCACCTTAAGTTTTTACAGTCAAAATGAGGAAAATGAAATATTTCAGTATTTTCCCAACTTTGAAATTCTGCCAAAAAAGTTCATATCCTGAATCGTGAAATTAGTTTTGAAAATCATCATATTTATAGCTCTATTACGAAAATGTAAAGGCGAAACGTTCTGAAATCCCCCTCGGAAAATCGTCCCAAGATAACTTTCTCTACTTATGCTTAGTTTTCTTGAACAGCGATTCTCAAATGACCCTAAAAATATTTTCCATTGTCCTCAGAAGGTAGACCCATCCACGAACTCTCACACTATAATCACATGCTAAGTTAAAACAATGGCTCAAAGTCCATTTACACATTTAGTGCGAGTCCTCCGCACATGCGCTAAACAAACGGAAGTTATCAGCACCATCGCGAGAAGCCTTTATGAGTGGAGCCGGCCTTGTAAGTTGATCACACACAGCCGTGAATTCATCGTTGTCGTTCGCGATCTTGTCGATCGGCGCACCTGACAGCCAGTGTGTACGTGACGGTCTCCTCCCACGGCAACGTGTGAGACTTTGTACAATGTCAATTCACGCCGCATAGTAATTTCCTCTGTTCACAATTTCTGGCCATTCTTACCCCCCGGGCAAAAACAAACGAGCCGTATGATTCTCCATCTAAACTATGCGCAGCTCGCTTTAGAAGCTCCTTTTCTGAGATACCTTGCTTGAAGCAACGGCGATAACTACAGTGCAGAATGCATCCTGAGGCTTTTTCGAAGCATATTGTTCATCCGACTGCTTACAAAAATATCACTCACTGTTCTCATGAATCAACGTAGTTGTTTCAATGCGATATTTTCGCTGTTATATTTTCGGAATTCTTTCTTTACTTTCGTGAATTTTTATTGTTGTTTTTTGTTTGCTCGATAATGAAGCCCACCAGGGTTCGGGAGGTCTCCAGCACGGATCAATCCCTCCCAACGCTGCTCTTGGCTGCAAAAACCCTCGCTCAGACCGCCAACCTCGGCGACGGGAGCTTTGACTCGGGTGAATCCGACCAACACGGCATCCACGACAACTTCGCCCAGATCATTAACATACAGCTCAACAAAGACTCCTCGCACGGACTCGGCTTCAGCATTGTCGACTCGGAGACCCTCTCCGGGGTCTTCGTCGCGAGTGTCATCGAGGACAGCCCCGCCAAACGGGCTGGCCTACGCGTCAACGACGAGGTCCAACTGATCAATGACGAAAACGTCCAGGAAGTCGACCGAATTACCGCAGCGGTCATCCTCAAGAGCCTGCCGAATGGACCGGTTGCGTTGCAGGTTCGTCGGTCGCAGGATGTGGCCGTGGTACGGACGCTGCAGCAGCTGCTGGTCGGATTGAGCTACTCTCGTAATTTCACCGACGAAGACTGGAATTCGTCCACGGAGGAATTAGGGGAGGAGCGTGATAATCTGTCACGAAAAGACGGTAGTAAAAAGACGGTTCGGACTATTTCGGCAGATTTTTCGGCGAGGAGTTTGTCGGCGAAAAAGGTTGCCATAAGTAGCGAGCCGTCTGGGAAGGATTCATATGAAGCTTCTGCTTCTGCGATCGGGATTAAATCTTCGGGTTCATTGTCCATAAGTACGGAGCAGCAGCAACAACGGACGAAGGATCAGGAACGACAGAAGAGTCAGAGCTTGTGGAACAATAAGGAGCTCTTCCCACAGACCACGCAGACGCGCTTCCATGGGTGCCTGTTCCAGGGGCTGTTCATCATACAGATGCTAGTCGGTGTGATTGTGCTCATCTTGGAATGTGTTAGTAAGTCTGTTCAACCTCAAAGCCGCAGGGGAAAAAAATAGGCTACAGCCGTAAAAAAATTAAAACTTAAATTAAACTCAAACTTTAAGTAGCTAATGTTTTGGCTTTAAGTTATTTAGTTGACCAAAACAATATATGGAACGTTTTCGTAACTAAAAATTTAGCTGAGAAACGAGAAAACCCTTGGTCACTAAAAGGGTTTAAACTAAAAATCCGTAGTCGCTAAGTTTTTTTTGCATAGGAACACTAATCAGGTACAGTAATTTCGGTATTTACCATCCCTAAAAGTCGGCTCAATTAGGTTGTTTTTGTTCGCCACATGTTGAAACCATTGCTTCATTAAGAAAACGAGGCAACAATCAATCAATCACGAATTGGAAATTAAATCAAGCAGACAGCAGAATCTGAGAGGATCAAGCGAGATCCTGTCCTGGGGGGGGGCGATTTTTAATTTTTATTCGTAAGGAAAACTGCCCTCTCTTCCTGGCTAAACTGCCCACCCCTTCCCGAAAAGTCCGTTACGCCTCTGAATTTGGCAACTCTATTTATTTTTCTCACGAAGCTGATTATGTTTGAAATACAAGTATCTTTCGCCATTAACAGTGTCCAGTTCAAGCAAAACTCACAAAACTACAATTCAAGCGCTAGAGGGCAGGTACAATTCACTTAGGTTTCCATAATTGAGGAAATTCAGTTCATTTTTTCCAGGTGGCAAAACCAGCTGCTGTCAATTTATTTTCAGCCAAGGCATGCTTTAACCTTCAACCAGTTCTTCAAATTTTTTAATTTAATTTTGAATGGAAATATGAATACACTAAATTTATGGGTTGCAGTTTTTCTCATTACTCTGGTAGTAGGAAAAATGTAAGATCATTACTTTTGAAGTGGACTGGTACATTGATATATGTGTCTAACCATTTAAAAATGCGTAGAGAAATACAGCGAATACTCGACACATCGTGGCCTTGTAAATGTAGCAGTAGTGTAGGCATAGTCCTTAATCAGTCCCAGTAATTATTTTGCTTGCTCTCACATTGTACTAATTGCTAAAACGAAAGAGACAAACTTAATCTTCTCATCTTTTTGTAGCCGCTGGCTTGTTTTCCGCTCACATATACGGCGTGGAATACGCCGGCATCTACGTCGGGGCATTTGCCGCCGTCGCCGGAGCCATCGGGCTGTGGAGCAGCGTGATAACGGTGCCGTTGGAGAAGGAACAGACCTTTTATTGGTGCAATCTCGGGCTGCAGTGCCTGGCACTGGCCAATTCCATTGCTCTCTTGGGGGCTAGTATCGCCATTTACCTGCGGCATCAAACGGTCCGTGATTCCGGTGAGCAGATGAAATACGACATTGACACATTGCTCAGGCTGAAAGTTGCCGTTTTTGTGTTTCACATCTTCCTCATTTTATTTGCAATCGCTTTGG
The DNA here is from genome assembly GCA_001579985.1 of Hypsibius dujardini. Taxonomy (NCBI): domain Eukaryota; kingdom Metazoa; phylum Tardigrada; class Eutardigrada; order Parachela; family Hypsibiidae; genus Hypsibius; species Hypsibius dujardini. The sequence continues at coordinate 27,580 of LRSR01004644.1, read as the reverse complement.
TGGTAATTATTACCCTGCGGAGGAGGCATAATCTGAGCGATACTAGAATAAAAAACAAAGTCTAACCTTCGCTAATTGGTCCGTCAATGAAATTGCGTCGCTATTTAGCTTGTCAAATTATTCGGCGGCGTAAGAATGCTTGCCAAGCTGTGTTATACCACTATTAGAAGTATTAAAGTATGTCATATCATGTTGTTTCTCGTGAAATAACTGGAAAGAGTGCATATCAAGACCAATCATTAAAAATAGTTGTCGATAAAACCTCGGACAGCTTTGAATTAACGTTCGAAAACATGTATACCAAGTAAAAGTCCCAATGCTGCGCAAGTTTTGGTTTGGCATAAATGATGCGCACAACAGAACAAATAGGGTAAGATTGTGTCGTATATTATCAAAAAAGCCACAAGATTCATTTTTTTTAAATAAAAGGAATTTTAGTTTATTTTTAACAAAATTATTGTCAAATATGGATATTCAATCTATGGTCGATTTGTTAAACCCAAATTATCGACAAACAATGATGATATAATGTGCACTATTGCTCAGCATTGGGACGTTTTCCTCGTACTAATTGTTAGCAAAAAATCACAAACAATTGAAGTTTATTTACAGGGTACGTTACATGGTTCTCAGAGACACGTGCGGGCGTGCAGAATCCATGTCTACGAATCTAATCCTAATCTGTGTTTCTGCTGGTGGATTATACGATCTTTCCTTTCTTAAATTGGGACCACCAAATTAGTGCAAGTGTGACAGTATGTTTTCGAATTTACAGGTAGATCAAAAAAGACTTAAACGTTTGGTGGCTCTTATTGATAACGTTAGCGGATTTTCAAATGGAAACCTACTCCATAGAACCGGTTGTACTGATCCGGGGGTAGGATAGCTTGTTACTTGGGAAAATGAATCAACGTAAAATTTTAATTCCAATATGTCATCGGCTTTTGATTTCAATTCCGACTTTATCCCAATTATTTTCCCAAAATCGATCGACTGATGCTCATCACAATTGTTTGCAATTTTTAGTCGATGTTCGAAATACATTTATAATACACTACGATAGTTGGCTTCGCTTATTACCGTTCGATGCCGGAATTTTCGCATTAGAACGACGTCATATATTCAATTCATGCGGAATATGTAATGAAATTCACACATTTGAAGAATATTTCTTCAAACATCGTCTCACTATGGCGATGTCTATTTTCCCGTCAGCAGGTTCAATTGTCTTCAAGCCGTCAAAAGAATGACAATTTGTTAAAGTTGGGTCTGGGTGGGTGAGTACTAGTGGGTGTGTGGGGCCTGGGTGGGGCAAATCTGCTTGGATGGGAATGATATGCAATACAAAGACGATCTATTGAAGTGATCTTAGAAAAATAATTAAAACCGTGAAAAATTGTCGATACAATGTAAGGAGGATCCATTGAAGTGCGGTTCCAAAAACGACATATAATCAAAGGCAAAGGTAAGAACATTTTGCACAAGATCTTCAACAATTAGGGAAGAAATAAAAATGAATTCTGAATTATGTTCACAGGAAAGCTTCACATCCAAGAGTAAGCTATAGAAATTGTGCTGGAATGTTATGAAAATGACTTTTGGATTCAATTTTGAAAAAATGTGTTTTTGCCCCTTTGTCCATCATGAAGCCTCACCATGAGTGGTCTTGGTTCCGACCTGCAAATTCCTGAAATCAGTCCCTGATTAGGCCTATTTATTGGTCATCCCGTTTTCTGTTCTGATGGCAAGCCTAGCTTCCCTTGATGTTCCAACAATGAATATAGAACTGATGCCATTTCGGACTCAAATTTAAGTTTTGAATCGGGTCTGGTCAAGACATGTTTATACGATCATCACTGTATAAGTGGAGTAACTACTATAGACTAGCATGAAATATGCCTATCGCTAGTACGGACATATAAGTGTGTTTATAATGATAAAGTCATTGGTTCGAAATCTGAATTTGAATGTAAATAAAGGCGTCTAAATAAGTTTGCTGTAACATAAAAAGCCAGACCATTCAGCATTTCAATGTCGGGCGAGAGAATGTACAGAGTAAAAAGATAAAGTTAGTTATGCCAGATAAAATTTGCGATAAAATTATATTAAATGTCGCTGTCTGGCTTTGTATCAATATCCAACCAAACTTAATGGATTGTTGGCAGATCTGGCTTGGCGTGTACTCGGGGTGGCCGGTGGACTTTGTACGAATGCTTCCAGATGTCGAACAGGCAGACGGTGGAGTGAAATCTAGGAGAGCAAATTAGGAATAGATTCTACTTTGTCATGTTACTGCAATTACAGGTGCCGGGATGACTTAGCCTTGCTTTTACCGATAAAAAATGACCAATGGCACGGTGACGTGCAACATAACAGCCCACCTAGAGAATAATAGAAATGCATGTATCCCCGTAAGTGAGAGACGTACACATATGGCAGATAGTTCAGGTTGAATAATTAGACGTACTGTTGCGTGCCGAAAAATTCTTTCGGTACAGTGTTGGTCTCCGCTCGAAGAGTGCACATGATCTAGAAATAGTTTAAGAGTGAGTTGTTCCATTTTCATTTGATCAACTAGAAGATTAGGTTGGCACGTAGCGCCATCTCTAGTGGATTTCCCCTTCTGACATCACTACACTCTGGTGTAGAAGGGAAAATTTATAGTTCTGAGCAGTTTTTACGAACGTACCTTGAGCACACCAGGGGTTGCAAAAGATGACAATAGCTTGCTTATTTTTAAAATAAATGGTTTAGACAGTTGGTCTAGATTTAAGCATGGGTGGTTGTCTGGTTATGTAGTTACTGTTGTGGAGAGTTTTGTAAGATAGATTTAGTAAACGAAGTTGGTGAATCGCTTGGCCACGCGAGCTTTAATTTGTGGGGGAAGGTCGAATTGGCGCGCCATAACTGTGCGTTTTTGAGACGTCTGGCTTACCATCCCAATTTTTTGAGACGAATGGCGTGAAATACTATTTTTCAGCGGATTGAGGATACATATGCTTAGTGTTGAAACAGGATCAGGATTAAACACGATTCTATGTGCAATGAAGTATACTTGTAGTAGTAATGCATTAAATTTTATGGATGTTTTCCTGGTACTGTCTGTTTGCCTATTGTACTATAGCGGTTTTGCTAGAGCCTCTCTTATCTCATCGTATGAAAGAGGATCGACAAAAGAAGCTACCTAATAATGCCTTTACGGTGTACTAAAGTGTGAACTTTCTGTGCCTGGCTGTGCAAATAATTTCGACATAGAACTGTCCGCTCGTTGTTGCTTTTATGACTAGCGACGAGGGGGCAAGGGAGCCCAAAAGAATACAGTAAAATAGTTGCAATATCGTCACAGCCTGTAGAAAATAGGCATGTGCAGAGCACGTCCACGAAACTAAGCTTCTCAATTTTCTATTCTATTATTCATTTAGATCAGTAGGGCAATTTGATTGGATACATTCTCACTATAATTAATGGATCAAATGATGTCATTCTAATTATGAGATATATATTCGCTGATATTTTAGTGACGTCTGAGCCTCACAACTAACTTACTTTAACAAAATTATTGTTTCCTTTGTCGACTAGAAAAGAAACTTACGTCAATTGCCCACTGTCCGAAATTGATAGCCAACAAAAGGGTCAGCATCTCCCTGCCGGGTTTATCAAAATGCAGAGTTTTCAGGCGATGTTCCATGTCACTCTCGCGGCGGTCACTGTTTCGCCTCTCTGGGATGGGGTACATCAACGACCGTTTGGAAGCGTCGAAGATGAAAATAGTCTGCAACGTTGATTGGACAAGCTCCAAAATGTCCCCCAGGACGGACAGAATATTCATTGCACCCTCGCCGCCCATACTGCCGATAATACTCAACACTGAATAAGCGTATACCCCAATCTGCGAAATAAAATTCATTTCGTAATAATCTAGTTATTTTTCTATCCAGAACGTGAAGTTGACCATCTTCATATCTTATTTCTGAAAAGTTTATATGAAATATATGAATCGGGTTTCATTCGAATTTTCAATAATATACTTATATTCTCTCATGGTCTTTATTTTCAATGAAAGATAGTGTCATTGATCGCTAAACGAATCTAACGCTGATAAACAAGCTTCAAATACACTAACTCATGACTAATGAATATGTTGAGCTGTAATCGATTCTGATTTTTAAGGGATCTAATTTGGCAAATGTTATTTTTTGTCAAACATTCTGAGTTTGCAATTTATTACCTTTAACCTATTTATTTCTGTTTCTCTTTTTAATGAAGTATATTATTGATGCTTAAACCAATCTAAAGTAATCTAAAGTCTGTAAGTAAACTTTTAGTTCAGTGACTCGGCACTGAAAATTTGGTAGAATTGAAGCCGGTTACCATTGTCAGAATCAGCAGGCCATCGTCAAGTTCCATGTTAGCGTTATGCACATGAATTCTTTGAAGTTTCCTAAAAAACTGCCATCCGCAATACAGCACCGCCAGCAGGCCGACCGAATTGAGGGTCACGTCCAAAATGTCGGCACATAAGCCCGCCATCAACTCCGATTCTGGGCCAGTTTGGGTGGTGTGCAGGTACAAGAAGTAGAAGATGAGACCCACGAGGGTAAGAACGATAATAAGGACACCCGCAAAAAGACCGTTCGCCGCGTGTGAACAATCCACCGAGAACATTCTCGGGTGACGCCTGCTGCCAACGTGCTGATTTTCCCTGTTGTGTCCATGAGGGCTCTTCCCGACGGACTGCCACATGATGAAGACAATACCGGCGGTGATGAGGGCGTACTCGATCATACCTGATCACAAAAACAAATATTCAACCAAATAATTAATTATGCTTTGGTATCGTGTTACCTGCTATAAACGTCATTATGCACACATACATTTAAGACTAATGTACAAAATTTTGCCTAATGCACTTGTATATCACCATAATATTAATATTTTGGAAAATGTAATGCGCCTCAATATACTGTATAGTAAAATATTACACCCTCGTGTAGTAAATTATAGATTTTAAATTATATTTTAAAATTTAGAATAATAAATAGCATCAAGTTATTATTTTTATTACTAATTACTAGAATTATTATTATATTATATTGTTTGCGTCATACATGGGTAAAGGAAGACTGCGGAGGTTTCCAGCATTTCGTGCATGGTGGACACCCCGTCTATACAAAGACTTTGGTAGCCCTGCTGATGGTTCTGAAAGCCGTCAAAGTTGTCGGTGATGTGACCTTTTTCGAGTTGGCTCTGAACTTCCTCTTCTGTGACTGCGATGTCAGAGGGTCCGCTGGCGTTCCCACCAGCTTTAATGATCTGCTTCTGCTTCAATTCCTTTACTTCGGTGATGGTTTCATCAAGTAGCGTGCGGATCCAGATACAGATGTCCGTGGCGACCAGATGGGCTAGTCCGAAGCGGCTCAGAGCGCGGCAGCCCGTAATCTTGAACTAAAGCATGCGAATTTTGAAATTAGATTCGGTTTATTTGGATGCCCTATTCGCCTCTAGATTTTGGTTGGGTGTTTTAAGTTATTATTTGTTCAGTGAAACAATAAAAGGAACAAAAAATCAGCTGTAGCTTCAAGTCTTACATTTTGCTCGCCTAAACCAATGCTAACCAGTCCCATTTGCAGATCATATTAAAACTTTTTTCCTAAATACTGTGTATTCAATATAATTTTAGAAAATAGAACGCACGGCAATAGATGCTCTTATTAGCTGGAAATAATTTAAGACGCTGCGAGATGATTGGCAAATTTTTTTCGAAGCAATAAAGAGCAATTTGGAAAATGCTTTATTTATTTTCCTTCCTTATTTTCATTCCTTGACTTAAAACTTACTTAAGAACTGACTGGCATCAGAAAAAGTGTTTTGGAAGTGAGGGGGCGGGACTAAAATCATTGACAGAATCCAACCATCACAATTCACCGTCCATACATCGACGGTATGCTTTATACAACATATTTCTGTGAATTCCAGCCTTCACTTCTAACAAAATTTCTTCTTTTACCAAGCGGTTCAAAATTTAGTTTTTAGTGAAAGGATGTGACAAAACTGAAAGGAAAACAAATTTCAAAAATGATTTTTATTGCTGTGAAATGAAATCTTCCAGTCATTTTCCAATTTTAAATTATTCATAGACAGCTAGGGTCCACTTTGCCGCGCGTTTTATTTTCTAAAATCATGTTGGACACAGTAGTCAGAATTTGTTTTCGCTGTGATCTGCCCATAACACTGGTAATCCATTCTTGCAAGTCGGACTAGACGTATCTAAAATGTGCAAATTGAACGTTCCTTTGTCTATCCAAAGAAGCGATCTGGTTTTTTTAAAACAAAACATATAATAGTATATGTATATTTAAGGGGCGTGGGGTCTTTCTTTTACCTTTCTACCTAGAAATTTAAAGGGTTGCCAAAATGTACCTGCGAGTTTTTGAAGATGAAGTATAGCTGTAGCAGCACGTAGATAATAAAGAGCGTCGGATAAAGGCCCATAACACCAGAGAAGCAGGACGTGTTCTCTACGAAGACGCCCAACTCGAGGCAGGCGTAGATCATGGAGCCCACGGCAAAGGCTGTGGCTCCCATTTTCAGGTAGAAACTGCCACTGTCCACGTCGTTTTCTATGAAGCGATCCTGAATGGAATGCTCCTCCGGGTGGTCGTAATGGTGATTGCCGATGATGTGCATGTGCTTGACTGCTTTGGGGTTGGCTTTTGGTTTGCGAAAGAGGTACAGGAAGGCGAACACAAGAAAGGCAATCCCGATTGCCAACATCCCCGAATCGAACCACTAAATAATAGTATGATAAATGACAAATGCCACTACTGCCACTTGAAATTGCCACTTTGATTGTTTCTGGTCATTATTATTAATATTTTATCATTTCCGCATTACTAATTTAACTGTTTTTCATTGTGTGTTAGCTTGTATTTTACATTTTTTCTTTTTGGTACTGTTTTTATCGTTATCAAGTTATTATGTTTTCAGATTCTCAGTTTGTTCCGTAATTGTCAAATCAGTATATTATCTAACTGATTGTTCGTTTTTATTTTACATTCTATTACGTTTTGTTAATACTATTTATTACAGTTTATTCATTATCACGTTATTATTCACCAGTTTTTTGGTTTATTATTTTATGGTTATAACTTCCATATAATATTTTTTTCATATTATTTCAATTTTATTTTTATTTTATTTTGACATTAATGGTAATTTTAAATAAATTTTTTAATAATACTTTTATTATTATTGCGGCATTATCAGTTTCGCAGTTTATTACTTCATGTTTACAATTTCGATATATTACTTAATTGTTTGTTAATTTATTGTTTAACATTCTATTGTTTTCTTATTTTACTATTTATTGTAATTTTAATCATTTTTGGGAAGAGTATTCCCTTACCCGGGAAATAGTAGCATCCATGTTGTGGGTTAAGGTGGCGGAGATGGAGATGCTAGCGCTTGTAATGGTAATGAGCATGCAGTATAGCACACTCATATGTTTGGATACTTCCGCTCTGATCCTTACCATAAAGGATCAAAATTAAAAAACATGACACCATTTCGATGGCTGAATTTAGTTCCTAATGGGAACACTTACATCAAATGGGATGCCGAGTGTGGCGAGGAGGGATGCTGTTTCTTTTCCTTATGAAATTCAAAAGACTCGCGCCGTGGCGTCATTAGACCGCCGGTTAATGCGTCGGGCTGAATAGACTGGGCTGATTGCGTCGCTTGGAGTGGTGAAGCAACAGCAAGAGAAGGACGCTTTGAAACTTGCGTGTAACCGTGCATCTTTCCGTCCTCTGGAAAATGAACTCGGTGCTCGCTGTTTCGCGAAGACAGATGATTGCTCAAAGCGTTCAGATTGGAAACCATTTGGAACGTTTTTGGGTTGGATAGACCGTAGTTGGTTAAGTCTTGTTCATTTTCACCTCTATAAAGAAGGATCCATTACACGTACACAAAATGGCATGTAAAAGAAAAGCAGAAAAACAGACAAACATATATTGACAGACAAATGACGGACAGACAGACAGACAGACAGACAGACAGACAGACAGACAGACAGGCAGGCAAATAGAAAGTTGCTCAATCATTTCCACCCAAAAATATACAGACGCAGTTAACAACAAACAACCCCATGTGGATGGCTCGACTGTACGACTTACTGCGCAATTGTGAAATTGTCCTTCCTGGGTCCCTCCTTAATGCCGTAAACCAAGTCAATCCTGCTGTTATTCGCGGACCGCTTGTGATTGTTAAGAAACGGTTTGATGCTACGAATCTTAGGCTCTGACATAACCGCCTGCTCAAACTCCCCGCTCTCCACTCTCCGGAAATGGTGCCCACTGTCGCGCGGGGCAAATGACACCTCCTGGTCGTTGTCCTCAAAATGCCCATGGTCTGGCGTGAATACGAGAGAACTGACCGAAAGGGTCGCGTCGCTTCCGAAGCGACGGAGCAAATCCATCGTTGCACCTCGGCGGTCGGTGTCCATCAGTCGATTCGGTGAGGAGAACACATCAGTTCACTATACCCAAATAATATGTATGTGTGTGTGTGTGTATATTTTTTGAGTGTATTGCCGCGAACCATCCCACGGAAGCCTGTCTCTGGCCGCGGACTGACCGGTGAAGTGAGGGAAGTTGTTTATACTGCGCATTTCCTGGTAGCAGTAATGTGAGTGACACACAGTCTCGGTATTGTGAAGAAATTAGCATTTGCCTGTGTGTAGGTTGTACACAATTTTCAGCGGATTATGTTTCCGCTGAGATGCGGTTTGTTTTGTCTTGCATGGTGGGATTACTAAAGATTCTAAAGACACGGCAGTCAACTCTAGGAGCCAACGAGAGGGCCTTCTAATCAGCTGATGTGTCGGTTTTTTTTGTCGGCGGCTATATTAAATTACGTCCGGTCATGTAGCAAAGCAGGATATAGGAGTAAACAACTAAATTGTTTCACACACCAAAAACAACTGTAATCCAATTCAACAAGTTCTTTCCTCGCTATGCTCCGTCACGGGAGAAGAAGAATGTAGAACACAAATGCAAGTAGCAGCGGTAGAGGAAATGAATATCGGTATCTCCTTCGGACCGGCCAATTTCAACTGGGGAGGGGGCGAAGGGCGGTCGCGTTATACGCCGATTGGTCAAAGGAGGTGGGCTTAAGCTACAAGTCGCCTAGCCATTGAATCTGTCAGTAATCTCGATATTTCTCCTACCATGGCTTATAGTTATCACAATAAATTCAAATGAACCTTGGTCAACACTTGTAAATGCAACTGGGGACAAAACGGACGGAGGAGAGGAGAGGGACTTGTCGCATTAGCCAGAAGTTGTTCACCCCTTCCCCCAGCTTGTGTTCGCCCATTCCCAAATTTTTTACGCTCACCGTTGTCCCCTAACTTGATGTGTTGAAAATGGGTTGTTTTATAATCCTTTATGTTGTTGCCTTACCGCAAAACAATTCAACCACTACATGTTGGACATTGCCCGCACAATCAGAAAATACGGACTTTCCAAAACTATGTAACTTGTTATGACTGTGAGGGACCTCGGTCAGCGCGCGGAAATGAAAAAGGGGTATAACGGGGGAAGCAGAAGGGAACAGAACTTGTTGCCTAAGCCAAAATGGTGTTTAGGGGCCACGTCCGAAATTTGTCTATGGTAAATCATTATTCTTGCTTGGGAAGTTACTCCAGTGCCAAATTTAGAATCACTTGGACATGGTTTTTTTATTAAGAGCTATTGAAGTGATATTAACTATTATTTCACCGCTATAGAGAGACAAATTTATGTTTGGTGAAATTTCAAAGTTGGAAACGATCCCACTGCATTTACCGCTGGGTGCAAGTGTACTCAATTGATTGCTTAATCTAAAAGCATCTGCTTTCCCTTTTGGTTGATTGTTGATTGACTGACCTCGTTCAACTTTAGAACTTGATTGATTGATTCATTATGACTGGAAAGAAGAGCTCCTGTCGACTAGCTGCAATCGTTTCATTGGCTGCGCTACTGATTGATCGGCTGAGAAAATTTCTTTTAGTTTCCGGTTAAAAAATGCATTGCTGTATTCGGTTATAAGTAAATCAACAAAATTCAATGGATTGATGCCCGACATATTTGCTGGAAAAAAGGAATAGATTAAATACTCGAAATTGGGCAGGAGCTTTTCGTTCCAGTCATAATGAATGAATCAATCAAGTTCTTAAGTCGAACAAGGTCAGTCAATCTACAATCAACCAAGAGGAAAAGCAGATGCCTTTAGATCAAGCAATCAATCAATTGCACCTAACGGTGAATGAAGTGGTACCGTTTCCAACTCTGAAATTTCACCAAAACTTAATTCGCTTGTTTATGGCGGTGAAATAACTTTTGATGTTTATCACTTCAATAGCTTTTAACAGAAAAAAATTCCAAATGATTTTAAATTCGGCACTTGAATGACTCCTAAGTTAGCTGGAAGTATTAGAAGTGATAAGTGAGAAAAATTAAGTTAGATTTTTGGCGCTCGAAAAAGACGTTTGCTGTGGGTTTATTCCAGGATGCTTAAACGGCACACTGCAAGTGTCCACCAAGTTATCCGAACTCAATTTTCGCGTTTCATTTCTCCTTTCGAATGTTTTTTTGTTATGAACAGATTGCGATCTACTTCATTCGGAGATAAGAACAAATGATCTTTCTATAGGAATGAAATAGGCGAGACTCCGGAATCGTTCTAGCAATACAATTTGCCCTTGACATGATTCCTTGGCTGACTACGCAATGTGCAGTTTGTGTCCGGGCATCTGTTTTTTTCCAATAAAAAATGCCCTCGCGTGGAAATATACATTATTCATCACCGTCCTAGTAACATTTTTTTATCAATTAGGCCCAGGACTGAAGGTGTAACGGGTCGTCGGATCCAGAGGCCAAGGTTGGATGTAAATTTGCTGTGGTGATATAGTTCAATAATACCACAAATATCATAAGTACTGTAGGGATACTGTATGTTGATTTCAAAAATCTTAATTCTTCACGCCGGAAATTTCAAGTAACTAGTACGGTTAAAAAAGACGGCTGACACCCTAAAACATGGGAACTGTTTATTCCATACAGTTATTATAAAGCAGTTCCCTGATTCGTTGAACGTTAATTTGGGAGAAAATGAAGCACTTAAAAAGAAAATGACGTAATATGGGCCTCAACCGTGTCCGCAGCGTTGGCTAAATTCATCCTTCGATTTGCGACCGCTTTGCACGTACTCCACCGTTAAGCGTTCCGATTGAGTCCCGAATGGCCGCATCCTAAGCATCAATATATCCGTAAAAACGAGTAAATAAAGAAAGATGGGCGAATGATGCAACTGAAAAACTAAGTAGACTAAATGGAAAAGTGGAGAAAAAATAACTTTTTTTGCATTGTTTAATTGAATATTTTAGGCTCTGAGAAGGTTATCTTTAATTTAATTAATTGATAAACTCGCAAAGATGTACAGTAAAAACAGTTTCAGCTAATATGTACCCTTAGGCGCTCTTTACGGCAGCTTACGGCAGTATGGTTTAGTTCTAGTTTAATTTTGTGCATGTTTATTTGTTAGAAAGAATGCGCACGTCAAAGTTAATTATCATTAACAAAATGTATTAAAAAATGTTCCGATGAACGAGTTCAAACAAAGTCCTGAAGCTGCCAAGAGAAATCGATCGGTGAATTTTGGAAATTTGCTGATTGCATTTGGCTGAGCGGTAAGGCAGCCGAGATGTTGACAATCGGAAAATGCAAATAGACCAATCACAAGAATTGGTTTAGACGAGCACGGCTTAACATTTCGCTAGCTCGCTGATACTTTTTTTGATGCCCTTTTTGACAGACTTTTATTACGTAATTTATTGACGGCTGCACTGTCTCTATTATTGCCATCGTATGTAATGGTTTAACTGGCTTCGGTTTCGTCAACACTTACCGAATGACAGGCAGCAATGAATTCTTCACAGGAAACCACCCCGTCGTTATTGACGTCCATTTTCTGAACAAAGACATACAATTGACAAACACAACCGCTCAACCCGGAAACTGTAACTGCCACATGCCTGAAAGACGCTCTTAGCGTGACGTATCACAGCCTCGCTGTTTCCGCCGGGTGTCGAAGGCGCATCTTGGTCGTTCCGCATCTCATACACCGCCGACACGATTTCCGTCATTTCTTCCTGGTGGCCATAGGAGAAGTAAGCGTCGTCAAAACCTATGTTCCGGTATCTCATTAATCCCTACGGGGAATTATGACCCCTGCCCCCCTCCGCCCCGCCCTATTCTCCCCCAGTGCACAAAGCTCATGACGGTTGCAGTACCTGCGTGACATAACCGTTTTTGTCGATGTCGTAGAGGTCAAAAATCCAGCGAAGCTTCTCGTCGGTGTTGCCGCGGGACAACACCGACATGCCCAGGAGGAACGAGCGGAATGGAACGCGTCCGTGGGCATCCCGCTCAAAAGTGTCAAAGACATAGCCAGCATATCGGTCGGAGCCTACAAAATTACGTACGATGTACGTAAATATACTACCGCAAGAATGTTTAGTAAAGGAATTTCAACCCTTGGTATATGAAAATGAGCATAATCACTGTTTTCAGCCAAACGACCCGCAAGAAATTTTCTAAAAAAATTCCATCTTGTGGCACAAGGCTGGATTAGCTGGATTAAAAAAACCTCGTTTTCACAGGAGTGGTTTTTCCCCAGACGATTCAAGGATCTACTTTTTTTAATCGTGTCCCTAGCGAGCCCAAATATCATGTACACAAGGTTGAGTCGCGTTGCCGTGATTCCTTTTGTAAAATTATTGATCCCAGAAAATGTTCAATTTTTTTTCTTGAAAATATTAGTCAAATCAATTTTTACTCTAATTGCATATTGATGTCGGCGGTTGTTGTCCTGCTCCTCGTTCCCTTCAGTAATTTCGTCCTAGTCGATTTTAAATTATATTTTGGAGTGGATTGAATTGGATAGGTCAACAAACGACTCAATTGCATCGAATCGATCTATCGAACCGACTTCAGCAAGTAACCGTAACAAATGTTTGACATCGAAATGGCTCGATCGGATAACTCTTTCTAGCACTAACTGTTGAAAATGGCAAAGCTCATTTAGACCAAACTGATAAATAACTTAACACCTAAATAGAAGTTTAGTAATAAAATATTCAAGTTTTTTCTTTATTGATCCTCGAAAACAAACTACATCTAAATGTTTTAGTTACTTAAAATTCGTGCAAGGATACAAACGTTAGACAACTAATTTTGACTGAAATTGAAACAAACTTGGGACAATTTTCGGAGGGAGAACCCATATTGTCTCCGCTATATATTTTGTTAACAGAGCTATAATTATAACGGTTTTCAAAATTACGTTCATCGGTCAGGATGTAAGGCTTTTTTGGCAGAATTTTAAAGTTGGGAAAACACTGGAAGATTCCATTTACCCTGATTTTGACTGTAAAAACTTCAATTCTGTGAAATGGTTACATTTTGAGAATTTTGACACTGCCTTTCTCAAGATTCAATTTGAAATTGTTTGGATAAGCAGAATCTTTTTTGGGCGTCAGGGGGCGGAGCTACAGTCATTGTCGAGCCCGACCGTAAACGTACGAGTGATATTCCAGAAATGACGCATAGCTCCGCCCCCTAACATTCAAGAAAGATTCTGCTAGCGCCAAACGATAAGAAAACTGATTTTTGAGAGGGATAGTAACAAAATTTGTTAAATTAAATTATTCTGCAAAAGTGAAGTTTTTAAATCAAGGAAAGTAGAATCTTCCAGTGTTTTCCCAAATTTGGAATTCTGCCGAAAAAAGGTTTTGCATCCTGACTGATAAGATTATTCTGAAAATCATCATAATTATACCCCTATTAAAAAATATTAAGCGGAGACACTCTGGGTCTCCCCCTGTGAAAATCGTCTTCCGTAAGTGTTTATTTACTAATAAGACAAACTAAACAACTGACAATTTCAGTATTTACAATCAGAAGAGACTACAGGGTGTGTGTTTTACCTCCCGTAGGAAAGAATTTCTGGAACATCAGCAGAAACCGATCTTTTGTGATGTACCCAGCTGGACATTCGTGTTTGAATTCGCGATACAACTCGTTCACCTCCCTCTGGGAGAACTTGCTGTCCGCGTGGAGATCCGAGAGGACCAGCTGGGTGCTGGAGCGCACGAGCGCAGGCCGTGCCACCACCGCGACGACCGGTCTCCTATCCACCCGGATCAGCTCGTGTTGATCGCTGACGGTGCTACCGGATTCTGGGACCGCACTTTCACTGCTTTCCACAAAGAAATAAGCCGAGCCTATATTCAGCCGAGGTAAAATTAACAAATAAATAATCGTGTTCATGATTCGGTGATACGTAGTTTTATTTGTATATTTTATCTTGATCTGACTTGGGGCAAGTTTCGGACGGGGAATATAGAATGCATCCCCTGTATTTTTTAAATTAATGAAATACTAATGCTGATTTACAACCTTTTTTTTACAGGTGTAGATTGAAAATTGGATCATTGAGAAAGTTTAACTTCACAAAATTAGGCAGTATCCCGTACTGAATTCAATTTGAAATCGATTGGCATAAGAACATTTTCATTTCGGCATCCTGGTTTAAGGCCTATAAGCCATTCTCGATTCTGACCGAAAACTTGAGAGTGAAATTTCAGAAATAACCCGTGACTCCGCCGCCCGACACCAAAAAACTATTCTGTTAATGCCACGCCCTTACAAAGTGAATTGGAGTAGGGCAGTAAAAAAGATTGCGAAATCAATTTTTTTCAGAAATGGAGATCTTTGCAGTCTAAATCAGGGAAAGGGAATCTTGCAATGTTTTCCGATTTCAAATTTCCGCTAAGGAAAATTTGATGCCACACCAGCATGATACGGTATCTTTCATAATTCATTATTCTAATTTTTAAAAAATAAAGCGGAGGCATTCTGTGTTCCCCCTTTGCAAATTGTGGCAAGTGAAGCATTTATTAGTTTGAATTGTTTTATGATGATGGGCTGGCATAAATCAATTTAAAGTTTTTTTTTACGTACCCGTATATCGTGTCTGAAAAAGTGATTTTATCAGGTGTTCCATGAAAGCGCATTTCCTATCACTTGTTAGGATAAATTTTCGTGTACTGCGAGAAAATTAGAAAATTCCACATTGCAAATGAAAACATTGAAACGTAGAAAAACTATATGTTCCAGGGGACATGGAAGGCTGTTTTACTTTAACAGGAATATGTGTCCTTAGCATTTAGGAGATATACGCGTGTTTAAGAATTCGATTTCTCCTCTCTTCGCGCGACTTAATGATCAATATACTTAAACTGAATACTAATAAATATCGCAGTCAATTGTTAGACATCACATGCCCTTCTGCGTAGTGCTGAATATTTGTAAAGCCTCAATTAGCACTAGAGACGATGACGATTGTAATCAAGGGTGTGCCACTTACTTCGTCTGGTCCTCAGCGCGCGATTAAAGACATCTCGTATCCCGTTCATCCTCTCCGAGAAGGTTCGCTGTAAAATATGTACACAAAAAAGAGGTTGAAATCAAAAACACTTGACGACACTTATCCAGAAAAAAAAGGACAGCCCGAAATTGTCATTTGTCATGGAAAACTCCAAGGTTCAATGGCAGCGTCAAGCACCGGAAAACTAGAAGGGAACTCTGATGCCGCGGCGGAATTATAGTGCCCGCATCATCATCATCATAACTCGCATGAAAAGTATTTAACGTGACACGAGAAGAGCGTGCTGGAAAATTGCACCTCCACCGTCAGAGCCCGCCATTTCGATCGATACCTCCAACAGATTGCAATACTTGTACACATCACGATGTGTGTGTGTGTGAGGCCTCGGTGGGTGAGGGGGTCCTTATTTATTGACAAAGTGATGCAGGTATACGGTATACATGCCTGTCGTCAGGATGGGGCTTTGTAGCCACTGCTGATCCTCGGAAATACCTAGTATCGTGCGCGAGCCGGCTGTGCTGGGGTCCTGGGTCCTGCTGGGCTTATGTATGGATTAAATTTGCAGCGATACCGTATGTTCTCGATGAGTCGAGCGGATTAATAAGCCGGCGTGCGAAGAGATCAGCAGGGAGGGCAGCTCTTGTACCTGCATTGGAACGCGAGACATGCGTTTTCATTTAGCCGTTAGTTAAGACTCGCAGCCCCAATGCAACCGGGAAGGGAATTATTACTACTAAATTAATGGGTAAACTGAAGGTCACTCTCAATGGCGCGCCAAATGAAAACGCTTCGCGCTCGTTACCTGTTGATTAGATTAGTACTTATTGATCGCATATATATGATATTTCAAAATATATTTATGGAAGAAACGATGAAATATATTCATTGCGAATTTGCTACTGGAATTTGTAAATAGGATTAAAACAAAAAGCTTTCAACGTTTGGCACGTCAAAATTACGTGGCTCCTTCTTTTTAGAACTCGCTTGCCGCTTCCTGTTTCGTAGTTTGGAACGTTGAAACATTCGAAATTCCCATTTAAGCATTTACCGAGTAGGAACTTACTTTTTGGAAAATATTTTCAAAGCGCTAGCCTTCTTCCCATGAGCTTGAAAAAAATTCTAAAAAGGCTAAAATATAGTTAAGTTAACGGGCTTTTAAAGCTCCTTCTTAGATATGCGCCACCGCGCAGGACGGAACTGCAGTTTTGATTTTCCCTATCAGTGGGACAAATTGGATTTGTCCCGGCGACAAATTTTGCCCATTTGGCTCTCCATAGTAACCAATCATCTAACTTTTCTAGTCTTTCTTAAAAATCAGAAATGCAACATCTGAAACGGCCATTTTGGGTCATTTCCTTTGGGCCTTCATAATCACTGACCATTTGGGACCTCTGAAAATTCTTTCAAGATGAAAAATTTAATCGCCCAAGATAGGCGAAATTCTTCGAAATCTCCATATCCTGGGACGTCTCTTTTTTCATCGAGATCACATCTTACAGCAAATTCTGACCAAAATTGAGCTCCATGCAGGCTCATGGATCACATTGCAACTTTAAAATGCTCGGAGTCGATGATGGCGTGTTTCTAAAAATGCGTAGGCAGCGTGGACCCAGAAGACGTCACTGATGCCTCAGAGAGCTCCCTAAGAGCACGTCTGGTACCCACTGCGTGCAGCATCGTCATGGTTCAGCCGATTGATTTGATTTTTTTTCTATAATACCAATCAGCATGTACCTATAGTCTTGTAGTTTACAATTTAAATTTGAAAATCATGGAATTTTTTGGTAAATTTTCAAATCAGGGACACTATTTCAATTGATGTAGGTTTTAAAATCTCAAATAAAATTATGTGTCGCTGCAAATTTTTAAAATCTTAGAGCGGATAAAACTCTCGGAAAAACAGGGCTTTCCAATGGAGTAAGTATCAGCAGGATGCAAAGCATTTGAGGTTTTAATTTTCAGAAAAAGCGTTTTTCCAAAAAGTAAGTTACTACCCGGTACATTATAAACACTGGACACTGCTAGCCGGCTTCAGAACTGCAGAATCCGTGGTCGTTTAGAACATTCTGAGTGTCAAAAACCACTTGGTTAGCATGGGAATTTACTGAGGAGTTTTTCCACGTTTGGGTTTTTTTTTAAGAAAGTATACTATTTTGGATAAATAAATAAATTTGGCCGTACAAAATACATGTACGCTGACCATGGCTGCGTTTTGGCACTGAAAGCGGCATTTTTTAGGGTCATTTTCACATGCACCATTGCACTTATCCATTTCGAAATTTCCCATCCAGTGATATACGTACTTGTAGTCCAAGTGTTTTAATCGTATGATAGCGTTTTTGTTTTACAGTTGTACATCTAAATATTACTTTTAATAACATTGCGCCACAACTGTTTCTGTATATTTTGCCGATTAAAATGTTTTGGCAATGTTTCTAAAATCATCGGGATTGGGTATTTTCACTACACAAAATAATCCAGTTTTCTCAAACAACAGAACTGAGAGTGAGATGAGTTAGATGGGCTAATTTTTTCCAAAAAAAAAGTTTCTAGAACCGATACCACATGCAATTCTTTTAGAATTATTTTTTAATTATTTTTTAATTATTTTTCGGCTGAAGGCAACTAGAGTTGAGACCAGCCCACGTTTTTACCACAAAGACTTGTTATTTGCACTTTTGTTATCAAAGCAACAATTGGTTAATGCTTCACGTTTTCTTGCGAAATAAAACGACACATCGTTCGAACATATGGCCTAGTTTGGAGAATTTAAAGTCACGCAGAGCTAGTTTCTGCTGACGTTTCAGACGCAAGGGAATCAAACGCCTTGTCATTAGCTGGGCCAGGCTTATCCACCGGCTTGATGGGCCTCGGGTGCAAAAGATGGTACTTAATCTGACCGAAAACGTCGGCCTCTGGCAAACTTGCGTCTATATCATACAGCTCATGCTTATATAAGTCTCGCAGCTGCGGTTCGTTATGCGAAAACAACAAATTTTGATCTTGTATAACCGCTCGTTGAATGTCTTCATCGCAAAAACCCGGAACGATTCCCTTGAAGAAACGAGTGCCATCGGGGCGTTCATGGGGCACGTAAAGGTCTTCTAAGGTTTGGGCCTTCTGATGGAGCTCCTTGCCACGTGATATCAGCCTCGCCGTGGCCGCATCCTCGGCCAGATTGAAAAAAAATACTTTTGACGGCTGTAATCCAAACTGCGCCAAAAGATGAGCTTGCACTCGTGATCGAGGAAACCCGCGAAGGATGTAGCCCTGAAGTTCGGAACCCTTTAGTTGGTCAAGGACTATGGAGGCAACCATATCATCCGGAACTGCAAGCGAAATAAAAATAAGAAATGTATCGACTATAATGATTTCAACGCCAAATTCAGACTGATTACAGTCTATTGTTTTATATTAGGGCCATATTTGGACTGAAAAAGTAACTTTATTTGGATAGGGCTATACTCACAATTCAGGCAAATTTTTTTAACTACCAAAGTCTATACACACAACCTTTCAACAGCCTTTGTTTTTCTTTTTTTTTCAAAGTTGAAGAAACAATTTACTATGAACAAAACCTTTTTTACCAGTAAAAACTGAAAACTTGCCTAAGAATGATCGGTAACTATTTTGTAGCAAACCAAAACTATAATATCACATAACTATACAAAACTACACACTCGATAGATTGTTTGCCACGAGGTCAAAAGAATTGTGCGAATCAAACATTTTGCATATACTACAGATTTAGATTTATCGGTTTCGACAATACTTTTTGACGTGGCTTGAAAAATCGTAGTTTTTAAATTGACTTTGAGATTTTTTTTCAGAAGGTACTTGCCACTTCAGAGAATATTGCCGAAATCGGTAAATCTAAATTTGTAACACATGCGAAATGTCCGATTCGCACGATTCTTTTAACGACATAGCCAGCAACGACCTATCGAAGGTATAGTTTCGTATAGTCATAGTGTTCTCTTGAATTTGGGCAAAAAAGGCTATCCGCATAAACTGATGATTAAAACGGTTCCCCGGGTTGTGAGCATAGTCCTCTTCAAACTATTTTACCCGCGTGGTTCTAAAAAAGCATAGGTGGGTGTAAAACCCGTGTCTTTCAATTCACTGTCCGTAATAACCACTCCTGAGAAATCATGTAAAGTTCCTTTTACTGGTGCTATCGTGTCTTAAATTTAATTTAAGATCGATTGCTAACAGCCATTCTTTTACAAAGTAAAAGGGTCTAGTCACACTGAGGACCAGCTGGGACTTGGCTCCAACCATGTAATATTCGTAGCTCCGCCCATCGACTTGTAAAACACTCTGCTATTGCCAATCCGTGGTAGACGAAATTTGAGGTAGAAACATACAACCAGAGAATCTAATAGTTAAGTGCGTTTGTAAAATTGACTCTGTACTTTGGACTATGGATTCGATCAATGCTGTCCGAACTTCGAAATTCCATCAGAACCGCTTTCTGTGACTGCACAGGTGAGCCATTGTTTTAGTAAAACGTAAATGTGAGACGAAGTGGCAGAAATAGTAGCAGCCGTTAATACCTGTTAAAATAGAAGACTGGATGAAAACTTACTTGCTTGTTGGCGGGTAAGAAACATGTTCAATCTTCTGAAATTGCCATTTTCAGGGTCTGTCGCGGCCTGCATGACAAGACTTCCCGAAGAAACTGTAACGATTAACATGTCGACGTATTACTGTTGCCACAATAGCATAACCGCAAATAAACGAACCGTGACAAAGTCGCAAATGTTTTGCTAGCATGTCTGCCATAGTTTTTTTGCCGGTGCCCGGTCGACCCAGAAACAGCACGCGATGCATGTACGGTCGGTGTTGAATTGGTCGTGTTGCAACGAAACGGAGGGCTGAAAAACGAAAAATTTTCGTAATTGCTCTTTTGTGATGTGAAATCATGGATTAAACCTTATGGATCTGGATATGGCAACTGCGACTTTTCAATGAAAAAGAACGTTAAAATAATTCTACGTGCATATTCTATGTCGGAGTGTCAGCCATGCCCTAATAACCAATGCCATATGCTAATATCAGCTCAACAATTTAAAAACAATTTTATGATTATATTCTGAAGCTCCAATTGTCACTCCAATCTCAATATTGTTACCACACTCTTGGGACAATATTTTCACAATCCCAAGATATGGGCTTTTTCAGATTCTCATATCAGAATCGGGTATCTTATGTCATCCTCTACGGCAAGCTGTAAATGGTAAATATCAAAAAAGATAATAATCATAGCAATATCGGATAAATAACACTAAATATGTGATGATAAACCAAAGAAGTCATGGCCAAGAACTGGTTTCAAAACTACAATATTATAAGGCTGTGTGCATTGTGCGTTGCATATTGCGCACCCCTCAACACTGGTCTCTGCGGTGTTAAATACTGTTTTTATAAATGCTGTCTACAGCAATATCGTTTTGTGCTGGCACAATTTGCCATCCCCTAGCTAGTCAGTCATAAGGGACAGATGTCGTGGTCAGATGGCTGTCATGAACGGAAGTGTCTCGTCAGGTTAGATCGACATTCTGACAATGAGAACCCCCCCCCCAAAAATGACGTCAATGATCAGTCAAGCTTCCGACACGTTGTGCATATTAAACTGCCGTGGCATGACGCGAAGCTCACCCTCCTATGTTCTCCACTTCCTGTTCAGCTTTGAAAACACAAAATACCAGTTCACTCCAAAAGTAATGATCCTCCAATTTTAGAGATACAAAATAGAAAGTTACGACAAATCATCATATAGTAATATTCAGAAGCAATTTTACGCTACTCTAATACAAAAATTGACAGGATTTGGTTTATCCGGTCCTTTACGGCATCAATAGTAATGACCCTCGCTTATGGGATAAAAACCAGCTCGCCATTTTGTTTCACTTAGCACTTCATTTAACTTTGTAATTTGTTTAAATTTTTGGAGGCACTTAAAAATAAACTTAAAAATAAATTTAATTAATTTTAAACGACAAAATATTGTTGCTAAAAGGGCTGATGTTTGAAAATCTCGTTGCACACGCAGTTTCAACAGGAAAAGTTGTTTCGTCATCAAAGCTGACCTTCAGAGAGTATGGATTCGAATGGGCGATCTCCGTCCAACGCGATGCAGCAGGGATCCTCGCAGCTGAGGTTCTCGAGACTTTTCTGCAGAACCATTGATTCGTATGCAAAGTTTCGAGCGACCTCGGCAGCGCCTTCAGATGCCTCACACGGTGGGGCAATTAAACGAGCAAGAATCTCCGAGTCGGTTGGGAGATTTTCGTTGACGTTGTAAACCAGTTTGGTCCGGGGATCGACACGAGAGTCTCCACACCGTTTTGCCGCTGTGTCCGGACTGACGTTCAAGATGACTGTGCAAATAAATAATCCAGCACATTAGCCGCCTATAGAACGACAGCATAGTGTGAAGACATTTTGGATGATTATAGTCTATGAAAATTCGTCCGTCTCCAAAAACGGTGACGAATTTATAGATTTGGCTACGCAATTTGAACTCGTTTTTTTTATGCAGTAATTGGTAATACTCAATTTTGGAACTAATCAATATCTTATGCAGAGATTTTACTTTTTTTAGACAAGGAGGGCGCTGCTTAACGTATACAGGGTGATTCACTACCACATGGACACTTTAATAAAATCACTAAAAATATGGTTTCATTATTTTGGTCAAATTTTTTCAGATTATATGAAGCCTAACTGTTTTGCGTTTAAATACCTGACTGGGATGTTTCCATTTTTATTCTGTATGGCAGCGGCACTGACTACAAAAATTGGACGAAGTTGGCTGATAGTTTTTGCCATTTTGCGCCCATGACTGAATTTAATGATACGAAAGTGAGCCACCCTACTTCGAAAATCGGCTTATAGCAATCCATAGCAGAACAGATAGGCTTCACAAGGAACCTTCTGAAAGGCAAATTGGTTCGGAGACCGATTTATGAAAAATATTTTTATGAAAAAAATGGCGCCAAAAGTTCGTTCTTGACGTATTTTGAAAACTTTCAGATCAAAAACATGTTGGTTCATGTTCGTTCGTTCCCGTTTCTAGTTTTTCAGTGCAAATATCTATAAAATAAGCCTATTTGTTGCCTGAGTTGAGAACCTAGAGTTGAACAATACTAAGATACAGCATGTGAAAAACCTCCCCTAATATCGGATGGACAAGTTCTCGACAGGCAATCGGTCAATCGGTCAATTTAGGCTCTGAAGTGATACTTTTCTGATAGGCCATTGACAAACGTTCAGGAAAGTACGAAAAAGTGCATAGGAAGAGCAATCACAGTGACCAAGAAGAATACTTTTGTCGTCCGAGGAAAATAAAATGGTCACCTTTTCTGGGTAGAGCTGCATGGAGTGGCTGACTGCTTTTTCTTAATCGTTTGAACGCTAAATTTTCCTAAATTGAATCACCTTCGTTTAAGCTAACCACAAGGACATGATCAGTTGCGCACAGTTCCTCTGACAACCGATCGCGCGTGTCCACGTGGTAGTGAATCACCCTGTAGTTATGCACGTTACAAGTTTGACTTGGGAAGGTTTTTAGAGAGGAACCTAGAATGTCTCCGCTTTATATTTTTTTATTAAAACTAGAATTATGGTGATTTTTAAAATACATTTATCAGCCAGAGTATGACAAACATTTCGGCAGAATGTCAAGGTTGAAAAAACACTGGAAGATTCTATTTTCCTTGATTTCGACTTTAAAAACTTCACTTTTGCAGAATAATTTAATTTAACGAATTTTGATATTATCCCTCTCAAAATCTATTTTCTTATTGTTGGCGCTAGTAGAATCTTTTTTGGATGTTAGGGGGCGGAGCTTTGAGTCATTTCTGGAATATCACCCGTAAGTTTACAGTCGGGCTCGAAAATGAGCTGCAGCTCCGCCTCTGACATCCAAAAACGATTCTGTTGAAGCAAATCGATTTCAAATTGAATTTTGAGAAGGACAGTGTCGAAAATCTCTGGTTGTTTGTTTCTGCCAACAAATCATTGGATAACAAATCATCGCAGTTACGATGAATGAACCACACATTGTACTAAATTAAGGAGAAAAACATAGTGCCAAACTTTCTAAACACACTGGGTATTGAATTCACATTCCCGGATCATCACTGAAAGTCGTAGATGTGGATCTCATAAGCTCAAAGTATTGGCAAGTATTGGTAAGTAAATTGGCACCATTGAATTTGCTAAAATCCATTCCGGCCTCGACACCTCTGACGTTTTTCATATTTCACATTTTCTTCCATGATCGTCATTACACTCTCAATTTTAGCAGGTGTTAAATACTTAAATTCTGATGTCAGCAGTGAAGCGTGAATTTGATGAATTCAGAAATAAAAAAATAAAGAAATACATGCAGAAGTAAAGTAACCCAACTTTGGATCCCTTTACTATACTGTAATAAGCTGATTATTCAGGATTCGTTTATGGCACCACATTGTAGCTCAATTTAAGTATAATTCCTCGCTAACTCCCCTAACTAACTCTTAATGCAGTAAATAATTTGACTTGTATTAACTAGTACGTACTGGTCTTCTGAGCGCAGATCAAACGTCGCCTGAGCAGATCATCTTGCGCCCGCGTCTCCGGAAAGCCGCACAGCACCCAGCCTTTCTCCACACACTCGTCACTAAAGATCTTCTGCCGCAACAAAGTAAAGGCCAAACCAGGCGGTAAGGCCCTTCTCTTCTTCCGATACTGCTTTACCAGCGCTCGAATTTGCGGCTCCGAGGAGGCCATTAACGCATCTGGGTCAATAAATGGGAGATCATACGTGTCGGCAATTTTTCGAGCCAACACGTGCCGTCCGCTGAAGGGTGGACCAGTCACGGTGACACGCACGATTGAGGGGGATTGCCGCAGGAAGTATCTCACCAAGGCTGGGATGGGATCGATCGGCCGGGTCGCAACCAGTTCCTGCATTGCTCCCTATAAAAAATATTAGGCAGGCAGGCAGGCAGGCAGACAGACAGTTAGCTAGCCTACCATTAATGTTCCGAAGACATCCTTTTCGTCAGCATAAACAGCGGTTGTCTGGGGAAAAGATTTTTCGTTCTCTTTGCTTCCAGGCATGATAAGGATTCAGTTTTCAACTTTTTATTGATCGACTGCACAAATATATTTGGGACTCCAGTTCAACAGTGGTAGATTTGATTTCGTGTCGTTTATCCGGTCGCTCAGTAACAGGCCGACAAAAAGGCTTACCGTTAAACTGGTGAGCCTCGTCAGTGTTGTTCTCCAATTCGAGGGCATTAGCAAAATTGATTGGAAATACGAAATCGGGGAGCACTTTAAGGACAATTGCTTGTAAGCGTAAAATATGACGGTTTCTGAGTCGTTGATGCTGCATGCAGGATGGCAGACTGCTCCATGAAACGAGAGCCACCCTGAGAATAAAGCTGAAAGGAACAGTAAAATTAGTCTTCTAAATTAGATATTAATACCGTGTCCTTATGGCTTCCGTACCGTTGAACGACTTTTCTGCATTCAGCTTCGCGGCTATAGCGGCTTATCTCGGCTTCAACAACCGCGTCTCGCCAAGCCGATACAAAAAGCCGGAGCGTGAATTGCCGAAATAACTGGCTGACCGTTTTGCGTTTCTCACTTTCCCAAAGGCTGAGCTAAAAAATTGAAAAATTACAGGCAATCTGTTTTTTCATTCAGTGGCGCATATTGGCTGTATGACTATGAATGCAACAAACATCTGTGCTTTTATGGCCTATAATTCCAGTTACCAGAAATATTGTCATGATGGAACCCTACTTTGAAACTGCACTTTTAAAATTACAATTTAGCAGATTAGCATCATTTAAGCTTTTTTGGATATCAGGAGGCAAGAAGAAGCAGAGGCTCGTTTAGGGTTCTTACAAGTCGAACCAGGACCCCTCCTGGTAAGACGAGGGGGTGGGCATAGCGGCAAGGTGCATTTTTTCAACATTCAATCTTTTGCTCTTGATCATCCTGAAATTTGTGGGGGTGGGGAGATCTGATTTCCAAATGTCCTTTGGTAATTACAAAATATTTTTAAACACTTCAGTTCTATATCAAGTTTGTGATTTGTGGGGGTCAAAAATTCGTACTCTATTAGTAGTTGTAAATGAAAGGTTAAGAACATTTAAGGTTAGTCCAAATTCGATGGAAAATCTGGAGTTTCGAAATATTTTGAAACACCAGAAGGGGTTTGAAAACAGACCCCACATTCTACCCCTTTGCCCACCACCTGGCCCTACCGAGACGGGTTCTGGTTCCGACCTGTTAGGACCCTAACGAGCTTCTGGTTAAGCTCCTCGTATTATAATAGTTTTTGGTCAATGTTTTCTTGAAACCCGAAACTAACTAACCTGGACCCGCAGATGAGCGAAACACATGCTTGTCAGAAGCCTGTTGTAAATGTTTTTTACTCGTTCCTCGACATCTCGCAGGGTGTGCCTTGTCAGGATGAGCCATAGTCTGAAAATCTCTCGTCTGACCGTTACGCCATGATGGGCTATTGCAGAGGCCATTCTGGCACGCCTTTGAAGAATGAAATCCGACCATGCCTCCCATGCTTTCTGTTTTAAATGTTTGATTCGAAAGTCAGACGCAAGACTTCGTTTAACAATCTGCTCTTCATGAAACTGCTTCTCCTGCTCCCGACGAAATTTTTCAGCTTTGGCTCTCTCTCGTCGCTCCTGTCCGGCTTTTTTTCGTTGTTCGTCCTTTATGCGTTGCTCTTCCGCGTCTGCTTGTCGCCGGATTTCGGCAGCGGCTTCTTGGCGTTCCCTCTTTTGCCGAATCAAGGCCGCGTGAATGCGTTTACGTTCTTCCACACGTTCTCGAAAGCCTTTGGAAACGATATTACAATACAAGTTACGACGAAAGATTCCGGATTTTTTTACATAATTGGGTTACATTAGCAAAATATTGGTTTGAACAAAATATTTGAACAAAATAATTTAAAGAATACTACAATAGTTTAAACAATAGTTTAAAATATTGTTAGCTGCCAGCAGCGTAGTTGTTGACCACTAGTAAGGCATTTAAGAAGGTGAAGTCATATTTGTGAGCTGCCTTTTCTTACGTTCAAATGGGTCCGTTTTTTGAGGGGTTTTGAATGAAAACGTTGAGCTGCTCTGAATGGAATCTCCTTCCCGATTTATCGAAGAAATACTGGCATGAGATCGTCCGGCCTTATTACTGGTGCTTGCGCTGCAGACGTGGCGGTTGTTCGTGCCCTGTTGCGTATGCAATGAATCGATCGCATCGACTTTGCGATTTTCGCAATCTTTGATAACTCGTGTGAATGCCGTAATTTGGTTCTTCACCGCCGTGTGTTGGCTCTGCAGAGACTTCACCAACTTCCCTTGCCGTGTAATTTGCAGCCACATTCCAAAAAATAAGCCCACACCATGTTCGACCATCTTGCATTAAACTTGATCACTGTCCGTGTGCAGATTAAGAAGCAATAATCCAGCAAATTAATTAATGTTTGATTATTTACTTATCGTATCGGCGATTATATTTAATAGTCTGAACCAAGGGAAGTTATGGCTAAGAAGAGTCGGAACGCATGCATGAATAATTTCCCTGGAAATAAGATCAAGGGAAAACATCGACTTCAAATAACAAATACTCAATAAATGCTCACCCACATTTTTGCACGCGTAATTTGAACCCATTGATGGGCGTTGCCATTGACTCAGATTTCGTCCAATCGGGCATTAAAGGATGGTTGGGTAAAATTAATTACAGGCAGTTGCTATGGCAATCATATGGACATGAAATGAAACTGAAATGATAGACCACAGAAAACGTATTTCAAAACCATTTCAGCAGACTATTCTTGGAGATGAATATCTAAACATAAATAAATTATCCCTGTTTGTCATTATAGTATATGCAGCATGCATTGCCTACCCCTCAGGAGCGTCAACGCAAATCGGGAAACTCCCAAATTTTTTGCAATAGCTCGGTATCACCATTTGTAGAACTTCGCTGAGTTACAATACCTCCCGGTGAGAGCGAATCCCCTTGCATTTTCACCTCGACTTTGTACTCTCAGGTTTTTGTCAGG